>QLTV01002657.1:396215-414761 GCA_003457575.1 Thermophis baileyi
GATATGGGAATTGTTGTACATGAACCGATCACTGTATATGAGGATAACCAGGCAGCAATTAGTATGGCAACTAATTTGGGTGTAAAAACAAGATCAAAACATACGGATTTAAGGTATCTAAATGTGAGACAATGTGTACAAAGTAAAATGCTTAAGTTAGAGTATTGTATGAGTGAAAATAATTTGGCAGATCATTTTACGAAGGCACAAGGTGCTATACATCATAAGAAGAGTTGTGAAACTTATAATTTGAGGATGTAGAAAGTTATATATTAACCACCCAAAGGGGAGAATGTTAGGACTCTGTCCAAACGATTGGGTTGGTTAATATAAACAAGCCACAAATCACTGTTTAATGTATATATGTAATATTGCTTTAAATGCATTGGTGCATTCTGACTGGCAGTAACGGCCATAAGAGGGAGCTAGAGAACATGGTTAGTGCTCTCTCTCTTTTGCTGATTCATTGCTGAGTGACTTCGTGTCTGAAAGTAAGCTCTGTGTGTAGCTAGCTATCTGTGATAGTACAGAATCTCAAATCACTGTTTAATGTATATATGTAATATGGCTTTAAATGCATTGGTGCATTCTGACTGGCAGTAACGGCCATAAGAGGGAGCTAGAGAACATGGTTAGTGCTCTCTCTCTTTTGCTGATTCATTGCTGAGTGACTTCGTGTCTGAAAGTAAGCTCTGTGTGTAGCTAGCTATCTGTGATAGTACAGAATCTTTGTTTGCTGATTAAGACAAAGAAAGGCTGGTAAGAAGACTGCTGTACTTCTGAACACTGACTGATAGAACGTGTATGATTCGGACTGTTATTTGGACTGTGCTATCTCTTTAAGTAAACTACTTTTATACACTTCAACGTATCTGTGTATTGACTGAACCATTACTTATATCTACTGCAACATTACGGTGAACTGTGCAAACCTTCAGGGCCCAGAGGTTACTCTGCACAATTCCTTAACAGGTGGCAATACAAACCTAAAGCTAGGATATGAGGTGCCTTTCACTGAAATAAATCCTGCCACAATCTAGCCCAGTGTTTCTCAACCATAGCAACTTTTAAGATATGTGGACTTCAACTCCCAAAAGTCAGAATTTCTATACTAGCTGGAGAATGCTGGATATTGAAGTCAACACATCTTAAATATGCCAAGGTTGAGAAACACGGATTTAGCCAAATACTATAAAAACCAAATGAGAGCAGATTCCAGGGTTTCAAGCAATGAATTTTAATATAACCTGGAAATGTCAAGGACAAAATCTGTAATCTACACACTCAGGGTCACCACTGAACTACAAGTTCTTGCCCATTTCAACACCATTTCCAAAAACAACATTGGCACCATTTGGCTTAATATACAACATATCGTACTAAGTGCCCAAACCAAGTTCAAACCCCTAATGGAAAAAGAATTCTCCAAAAAGTGTTTTTACTCCAGGGCAGAGGTGGGTTTCAGCAGGTTCTGACCAGTTCTGGAGAACCGGTAGCAGAAATTTTGAGTAGTTCGGAGAACCGGTAAATACCACCTCTGACTGGCCCCGTCCCCATCTATTCTCTGCCTCCCGAGTCCCAGCTGATTGGGAGGAAATGGGGATTTTGCAGTAACCTTTCCCTGGAGCGGGGAGGGAATGGAGATTTTGCAGTATCCTTCCCCTGGAGTGGGGTGGGAATGGAAATTTTACAGTATCTTTCCCCTTTCCCCTGCCATGCCCACAAAACCACGCCCACGAAACCACGCCCACAGGTAGTAAAAAAATTTGAATCCCACCACTGCTCCAGGGGACAACAAACCGTAATCACCATGGTTTCAATCCATATTCAGGTTCCAGATAATAAGCCCTACTGACTAAAGAGAACTTGAAAAAACATGATCAGACATGTTTCAAAGCATGATTTTCAATTGTACTCATACTTTCTCATCTGTTTCTGGTAAAATTCTACATTACCTTTTTATTAGTGACATCCTATTGTTTTTGTCAAAGTAATTTCATCGGTAATCTACAGTGGCTTCTAGAAGTTACAATAAGCCATCTAGTGGTAAAAAAACACACCCACATGGAAAATAGCTCTACGACCAGTATAGTAGGTATGTGTGAAATTAGCATGAATTTAACATGTATTAGCATATGTATGTGTATCTATGTAAGAAAAACTGGAAGAGCTTTCAAACCATCTAACGAGCATTATAAATATGATGAGGTCACATTAAAGATTGAAAGAGGAATACTTAATTTTGCTTATATCTGGAAAGTCACTTTGGTCTACTGGTTATAAAGGTACTAGGCTAGAAACCAGGAGACTGTGAGTTAAAGTCTCACATTAGCCATTCAAGCCAGCTGAGTGACCTTGGGCCAGTCACTCTCTCTCAGCCCAACCCACCTTAGGATTGTTGTTATGGGGAAAATAGGGGGAGGAAAATGGATATGTTTACTCATCACCTTGAGTTATTTGTAAAAAGAATAAAGGCGGGATACAAAGAAATAAATAAAAATATATGTTGCAAAATATCTCTTTAGAAAACATCACATACATCTATTCTTTATGCTTTTATTTCTCTCATATTTCCTATCATGTGGCATGAAAACAAAATAGAAATGTCAAGTGTTTTAGTCTTAGCAGAGACAATCTGCAAAAGCTAATAGTGTAGTAATAAAGGAATATTACAACAAAGGGAATAAAAGTTAAGTTTACATTAAAAGCTATTTTGAACAATTGATTTTTGATTTTCAAACTCAAGTATTTATTCATAAATATTTCCTGAAACAGAGGTCATTATAAAAGATGATTTATTGAAGTAAAAATATTTGAAAAAGAACAGAAATACCTTTTTAAAAAAATAACTAATACTTTTAATTCTTTTAGAACTCATGATATTTTGAACCACTAGATAATATTTCCTGCTATTGTCCCAAGATGCTTTTTCAACAGGCAACTGGACTTTCTGGTTTTTCTTAGAAGATGTTTTGCTTCTCATCCAAGAAGCTTCTTCAGCTCTGGTTGAGAAGCGAAACATCTTCAAAGAAAAACCAGAAAGTCCAGTTGTCTCTTGAAAAAGCACCTTGGGACAACCATGACCTGGATGACTGAGAATCTCCATAGACATTTCGTAAGAAAGGCATTTGAATTTTTTTTTTCCAAGAGGCAACTGGACTTTCTGGTTTTGCTTTGAAGACGTTTCGTTTCTCATCTAAGAAGCTTCTTCTTCAGCTCTGGATGAGAAGCGAAACATCTTCAAAGAAAAACCAGAAAGTCCAGTTGCCTCTTGAAAAAGCACCTTGGGACAACCATGACCTGGATGACTGAGAATCTCCATAGACATTTCCTGCTATTGGTTGCATGAAATTATTTCTTACCAAATGTGATGTCTATAACTGGTTCAGATCCATCATGTTTTATCTCTGTTTTCACATCACAGTTCAAGTTTGATTTGTATGCCCTCCTTTCAAATAGACATTGAAGAAAATTTCTGAAAAGAAGTTGGAGAAAGATGAAGAAAGACTGTAAAAATGTATTTGTATATCTTGTCAACAATTTGTTATATAAAGGTTACATACAAAGAAGCAATATTTTTCATGTAAAGGGTAAAAGGAGGCTTACGTAAAAAAATCTGTGATATATATAAACACAAGATTGTCTTAATTGCTGAGTTACTTTGTGCAATATCAATGCCCACCTGCTATATATTAACATTGTGGCTGAGCCATAATGATACTAAAATGTTATTCTACAGCCATTGTTCAACATGTCATGTTAATTCAGGCAAGAGTCTAATTGTAGTTAAAGAGAATATTAACTACAATGTGATCATGGTTATTGTAGATATAGCCATGATCTAGACTGCCATCTGACCTGACTTAATCATAAGGAGACATGATAGCAAACTTACAATTAAATTGCCATTAGCACTCCCAGACATTTGTTTTAAGATGTAGTAATAGCTATACAGATGCTTCTGCAGCAGAATCACATAGCCCTTATTTATTTTTCACCACCTGCTCAAGGGGATGACAGCTGATAAATATCCAAGCACTATCAGATGAAACAAATTCCAGGTCTATTTTAATCAGGATTTAGGACTAAATCCTGTTCAGTACTGAAGAGATAGTAATTACAACACTTGCATTTTCTGGACATCTCAGATTTTCAGTATCACTAACCATGATTTTCTTCTGAAGGGTGCCCATGGAAACTAAAGTCTAATACAAGATGTGCTCGTGACTTAAAACAGAATTGAAAAGCAACAGTTACAATCCAGCAACCTTTCAAGATAAGATGCCCTTCCATCACCTTTATTTCCCACAAAGTTAAAAAAAAAAAAAAGAACCAAGCCTGAGCATCCTTGCACTCGACCATTTGCATCCAGATAATTTTTTCCTCGATCCCACTCTGTTGTACGGGATTTAGCCCCAAACGAGCATGTAGCGCATCCCAAGGATGGGCAGCTCATTCCTTGCGTTGTTTTCTAAGGCTGCAACCCCCATTACACACAACAGTCTCCCATGTTAAAAAAAAAAAAAAGCCTTCCCCTTTATAGTCCGATCCGGAAACTCCGGGCTGACTCTGCAAGCGTCCGGGAAGCCTCACTCGCGATCCTTCTCACCTGGTGCTTTGCACATTGAACTCGAAAGGACAAAAAGTGACCAGGACAGTCTTCACTTGCTTGAGCGACACACCAGCCTTCTTCGGGAACACGTACGACATTTTGTCCCACGGGCTACTCCTTAGTAACCGGAAAACTATAATTCCCAGAATCCCATTCAGGGCGCTAGTGCAGGGCAGTTGTCTATTCGCTTAGCATTCTGGGAAATGTAGTTTATCGTTCTGCTTTATCTTATTACCTCTCCGCAGTTTCGTTTGGAGACCTTCGCTGGGACCGCGCGCGCGTTCCCCAAGTTTTATTTCCAGGAGCTGTTTACACGTTATTAACTGATGTAACTTGTTGGCTTCGTATATAGCAGAATCATAAGCAAACAGCTGGAGTTGGATTTACAACATGAGTTGGCTATTTTGTGGTTTAGTATCATGCGAACTGTATTTCCCACACTATTAAAGAAAAATATAGCAGAATCATAAGCGGAATCTTTTAGTTGTTTGAGGACGCTGTCCCATTTAAAGACAAATGATCTTTTGGCAAAGAAAATATACACACAAATGCATCATAGATCAGAAATCCCAAAACAAAATTAAGCAACATCCCTTATGTTTACTGAGCATTCAGTTTGTTTGACTTTTGAGAGATTTACTTCTGAGTAAACATACTCATCTTAAAGCTATAATAAAGAATATCCTCCCATGCCCCAATTTTTCCTCTGCTGGTTGATTTCTGTTTGCTCTATGCATGGTGTGCGGAGCTGCTCTTCATAAGTGATTTGAAAAGTTCAGAAAATGCATTATGAGATTATTATTACACTGGTTCTAAAGCTAAGTAAACAAATTGCATTAATCATTGGGGATTTGTTTCATCTTGACCTTAATGTCTTGTGAACTCAACTACTATGGTGTATTCAATAAACCATGGTAAAGCCCAATATGGCTTAATAATATGACATAAGCAGTCTTGATTCACTCGTTATGCTAAGTCTCAGTGTGTTTATTTCTTACACAAACCCACATAAATCATGACTTAAGCTGTTGTATAAACTCTCCTTAAGTTGTTATGCCTACCAGGTTGCTGCTATGCTCAATTCAAGACATTGCTTCTTACATTTAGATCCTTAAATATCTTGTGGAGCTGCCAGAGTCACTAAGAAGCGGGGAGAAAGAGGAAGATCCTTTTGCTATATCACTTTGCTGATTCTTTAAAACTATCAGCAGGAGTATCACTGGAAAAAAAATTCATATAAATTATAATTGCCCCCAATACTGATTTAGGAGAGCAGAGTCTTCTCTGGCCTCTCATTTGTTTGTTACTGTGGCTTGAGGGTGCATAGGAACACTTTTCAAATCAAAAGCTGTGTCAGGCCGAAGCCATTTTCTTTGGATCTTTGGCCTGCCACACTTTATATTAGTTTAAAATGTATTCTTTGCTGTGGGAATTTGGGAGGGGCAGTTGCATGAGGGACGTCTGCATGTAGCCACAACAAATTCCTTCTAGATTGTCAAGGTCATCCTTTGTCCTGCACCTGCACGGAAGAAGGTGGAGTTCCAACCAAGCTACCAGACAGAGGATGAAGCAATGAAGATTGGTTCATGTGATGAACTTGGGGGTGTGGGGACAAAGGCTTGAACTTTCAACTGGGTGGAGAAACCCCGAAGGCTTCAGATTCGGGATTTCTCCCAGCCGTGCTGACATGGCTCTGTTAATAAATTGGAACTTAGAGGAATCTCTTGCCTCAGACTCTGATTTAATTCCAGATGCTATTCGGAACCCTGACAAGCTGTTTCTTTCTATGGGTTTCAACAGCAATCCTTGGAAGAGAAGGCTGGAAAAGTAGCAGCTCCTTGCCAGAAGTCTCCATATGATGTGTTTTAATCAATCAAATGAACGATATGCAGTCCATATGTAAGCACAGGTGTGTAGAAATGCAACAGTATCATGGCTGGATTAAAAATGCCAAAGATTGGGAGAAAGCAAACAATGACTGATGGATGAAAATGCCAAGAGTCAGGACATGAACTTCCGTGATCAAGAGCTGCCCAAGAACAACTAGATTCCTTTCCAAGTCATCTTTAAATTGTAATAATATTCCATGACAAGATCAATAAAAATTAGCTGCCCAGAAACCAAATACGTTCAAGTTATAAAACAGACAATAAAAGAGCTCTGTGAGAAATGTGCAATGCATATAATGGTGTTCCTCGTGAATATATTCTTTGTGTTATAGCTTACTATTTTATTTGCTGCTTTGATTTGTATATTTTAAAATCTTAAGCTGTAATAATCATCTATTATTGGAACAAGAATAAGTGATGTATATTTAGAGTATATCACTGAGTTTTCGTCCTGGCTGAAATGTAATATATTTGGCCATCCCACAGTGTATTGTTTTTCTGGCAAAAACAATATGCTGAGCAAACAATACCATTGAGAAAATCTCAATGAATATTAAATTCTTCACCTGGTGGACTGAATGTAACAATAAATAATTGAATAATTCTTTTCTATTTTCCTCAATTATATTGTAACTGATATTATATATAACATGGCTTCTTATGGAAAATCCTGAAATCTATTGATGCTAATTTTCCCTGGAGAGATGCAAATCTACTTTCATTGAATGTATATTAAACCTTCATCCACAGGATGGCAGTCTTTTCCCACAGCACTTCATACAACACTTTTTTAAAAACCAGAATCTGTACTTTCTAAGCTTTAACTTTTTCCCAGTTGGTATTCTCCATATGTGTTGAGTTACACCTTGAGTTACACCTTTCTTTCAGCTAGTTAAAAATAATGGGTATTCAGTATATCTGGAAGATGTCAAATCAGGAAAAGCTGCTTTGAAAACTTTTGGAACATATTAAAGTTATTTATTATGGCATATTCTTTCTTAGATGTGTAAAATTGGATCAAGTTCATAACACTCTCTTTGCCATAGTAAACCTTTTGGCCCATGATGTCATCAGACTTGCTTGCTTGATGTAACAGACTAACACTCTTCTGCTTCTTGAAGTTAATCCAGTAATAGATCAATGTAACATCTATTGTCCAGGGAACTTTGGTGGATGTTGAAGACTTTAGGTTTCTCCTACTACTACGGTACATTAAATAGGGGAAAAAATGTGATCCACTGCTATTACTATTGGTACAATGATGATTTTCAAGGCTTCTACTAATACAGAAGGTGATGCAGAATAGAAAAAAATAAGACTTTGCCTATAGTATAATTATGACAACTCTGTATAGGAGGAAAAATTACAATAGTTAAACGGTTCATTACAACTTTGAAAGAAAGGAAAAGCTCATCTTTCCTCTGCACTTTAAATGCATAAAGTGGAACATGGATTCAAAAGCCGAGCGTGCTCTAACTCAAGGGCATCTGCGGTGGGGTTAAAAGGTCAAGATGATGGCTGCCACCCTGTAATTGAAACCCCAAGCCTTGAAAAGCACATTCCATAATATGTGAGTGTGACTTTGATTGCACAGAGCTGCAACCAGAGGTGGGTTCCTCCCGGTTCGGACCGGTTCTATAGAACCAGTAGTAACTTGGCGGCCTGGGTCGCTAGAACCGGCAGCGACCCAGGCCTGCCACGCCCCCGAACCGGTTCTTTCGGCGGCGCCATAGGCGCCACCATCTTGTTTTTTGCTTTTGCGCATGCACAGAAGCTTTTTTTAAGCACTGCGCATGCGCGAAGCATACCTGCGCCCGCGCAGCACGACACTGAGCGAAACAGCAGCAAAGAAAACCAGAACCCACCCCTGGCTGCAACCATTTTTTACTTTTCTTATGGTCTGCTTTTACTCTTTCCACCTTTATGTAGAATAAGGAATTTCACCAAATACTTAAGCCACTGGTGTCAAACTCGATTGCGTCATGTGACGTCACATGACGTATCGTGATGGTTTTTGCCTTTGTGGGGCCGGGGTGGGCGTGGCCTGCGCACGATGCATCTGGCCCGGGGGCCGCCAGTTTGACACCCCTGCAGTTTAAGCGACTCTAGCCCAGTATTTTTCAAATTTGGCAAATTTAAGATGTGTGGAATTCCCCAGCAAGCATAAATGGACTTCAACTCTCAGAATTCCTCAGCCAAAATTCTCTCAGGATACTGCCTGGGGAATTTTAAGGGTTAAAGTCCACAATCTTAAAGTAGCCAAGTTTGAAAAACACTAATCTTACAAATCTCTTTTATGCCTGCAAAATCTTTTTCAGTTAGAGTCTGAATAGCGGTTTTATGCATAAAGGAAATCACAAAATAGTCTATGAACAAAACATTTAAAGAGAGAATTTAGCAATTCCATAACATCTTACCAACAAACTATGGTTTAATGTACCCAGAAGTCATACTTTGTGCTTTTAGTGGTATATAATACCAAGATTTTGTTACTGTTTTGTAGAACAGCTTTGAACATCTTACACCTGCGGTATTTGCTTTTATGTATTAGTCACTCAAAATAATAGCAGCATTGCTACTTTTCTGTAATTTTTTTAAACAATAGGAGATCTCAATAAAGCGAGATGCTGCAAATCTTTTTAATAGTTTTTCACACAGTCGCTTGACAAGAGGCAGCATTAAAATTTGATTAAATAAATACATGATTTTGAGTTTCAGTCTGTGAACATAGGTATGAAATTTTACATTATTATTTACGAAGTGTAGTGCAGGTAGTCCTTGCTTAACAACTTTACTATTTAGTGACTGTTTGAAGTTGCAACAGTGCTGAAAAAGACACTTTAGGACTGGTCTTCACACTTACAGCCATCACAGCTCCCTGCAGTCATGTGACTGAGATTTGGGCACTTTGCAACCTATGGGCACACACATAGCATCCCACAGTTATGTGATTGCCGTTTGCATGTGTCACAGCCAGCTTCTAACAAGCACAGTCAATGGAGAGGTCAGTAATAAAAAATTATGGCCATTAAGTGAGGACAATCTGTATTAGGTCTCTAAAGCTTGACTAATAGAGCTAGGAATTAAACAGGAAAAATTTATGCATGTTTGCTTTTCTTTTAGAGCAGGGGTGTCAAACTGGCAGCCCGCGGGCTGGATGCGTCACACATAGGCCACGCCCACCCCAGCTCCGCAAATGGGGAAAACATCACGAAACGTCACGTGATGGCAATGTGATGCGGCGAGTTTGACACCCGTGTTTTAGAGTATCTGTTCCCAGTATGACAGACCACCTCTGCAAACTGGTTGCTTAACAATTGTTTGATGTTATGATGACAATCCCGCCCCCCAGTTATGGTCCAGTTTCAAAGTTCTGATGTTGGGAGAGTCCCCTGCTGTCACATGACAAATTGTGGGTGCTTAGCAACCATCTTGCATTTATGGCTGTTTGCAGCGCTCCACAATCACATGACCACGATTTACTACAATTTTGCTGGAAACTGGCATTTATTTCCAGTTTCTGACAAAAACCAGCCCATAGTGAACAATGGGTTCACTTAATGACTGCCATGTTCGCTTAACGATCACTGCATTCATTTAATGACCACTGTGTTTAGTTAACGACCACCATGATCAGGGGTGGGTTGTGACTTACCTCGCTGCTGGTTCGCTTCCTCCCGCGCCGCATGGGTGCACGTGCGTTCTGTGCTGTGCGGCCACACATGCACTTCGTGCGCACACGCGTGCATGCGCAGTGCTAAAAATCCAGCTTCTCTGCATGCGCAGAAGCAAAAAACAAGATGGCGGCGCCTACGGCGCTGCCGAGAGAGCCAGTTCAGGGGCGTGTCCAGCCGGCCATCACTGCTGGTTCGGCGAACGGGGAAATTCCCGCTACCAGATCTAAAGAACCGGGTCCAAACCGGCAGGAACCCATCTCTGACCATGATAAAGGTCGTAAAATCAGGTCCAGTTACATGGTGACTGGCTTTACGACCATCATGACTTACAACTGTAATTGTCATGATCAATTGTGCTTCTAACTATAGGACTACCTGTAGTATACTTTCACTTGAGAAAACTGAAGGAAAATGAAAGCAGAGTCAGATATCATTCAAAGTAAGGAAGGAAGGTAACCTTGACATACCAGATTCATTTTTATTTTATTTTGATTGTTTATTTGTTTCCTGCCTTTATTTGTTTTACAAATAACTCAAGGTGCCAAACATATCCAATACACTGTCAGATCAGGGGTGGGTTCCAATTTACCTCGCTGCCAGTTCACTCCCTCCTGCGCTGCGTGGGCGCGCCATGCACAGTAACAACAACAACAAAAAAAAACAAAGCCGAAAAAAAGATGGTGACCGCATGCACAGTGCCGGAAGTCAGCTTCTGCGCATGCTCAGAAGGAAATAAAAAATAAAAAAAATTCAAAAAATAAAAAAAAAATTCAAAAAAAAAATCAAAAAAAGATGGCGGCCCCCATGGACCGGCACCGACCAATCCGGTTCGGTGATGTCATCGTGACATCACCAGCGTGCCGCTACCAGTTTGGGAGAACTGGTCCGAACTGGGAGGCACCCACCCCTGTGTCAGATGTGCCTCCGTGCCTCCGTTCAAAACCCAAGAAAGAAAACCCCCAACTCCATGTTCATAGAGAAAGGTACTTTTACTGGGTAAGAACTGATAGCAACAAGTTGAAAGCAAGATCTGAGGCTAAAGGCGCGAAAATTACATATTGAAAGCATTCCCAAATCCCTCCCCCCCAAGGACCTGGACTGACCATCCAATCCTCATTCCCCCAGGATGTCATGTGGGGCGCATCTTCAGGTGGACCCATCGCATCTGGTATGCTGGGACAGTTGGCCTTGAGCTGGCTGTAAACAAGTCCATTCAGCAGCGCAATAGATGATGAGAACTTCCCTCCCTTCTGCTCCCTAATCAGACATATACGGAGACATCTCCTCCAGAACTGTTCCCCCCCCTCCCAAATACCTAAGCCTTCCCCCTCCCCCGTTTCTATGGCAGCCGATAGCAAGCAAGCAAGCAGCATGGAGGCTGACATACACCTTCCTCCTATTTTCCCCACAACAACAACCCTATAAGGTGAGTTGGGCTGAGAGGTAGTGATTGGCCCAAGGTCACCCAGCTGACTTTAATGGCTAAGGCAGGACCTGCTTTCTAGCTTGGTGCCTTAACCATTAGACCAAACTGGCTCCATTCCCAGAATGAGGAGGCAAGAAGTGTGACTCAAACCCAAAACAATCCACGAAGGGAAGGAAACATATTAGACAGACACCCAAAAATTATGGGAACTGCAGTCTCAACATCTTTGAAGTGTGCCTGTTCAAAAAGACTATATTTTAGTCAATCAACTAAGCATCACAACCACACATACAACATAATAGGGCTACTCACAAGGGAATGCAGACATTACAAAATTATTTAACTTGATTTTGTGCTGAAACATCCACTTGTCTTTTTAAAAGAAATGACCTCACCCAAATGTTACATCGACAGCCTTTTAATTGATTTTTTTTTTTGAAATAGCAAAATATCTGATAAACATTTCTAAGTGGTATTGATCTACTGAGAATGACTTCGTGGATACCCTTAAATTGTCTGACATATTTTGATATTTATCTTTCTGATAAGTAAGAAAGCAATTAATTAATTCATGTGTTGAACTAAGACGTAGTTTGTTTCACTGTAGATCAGTGGGCCCCAATCTTTAGGATGCCAGAGACTGGTTTTATGTTGGCAATTTTTCCATGGACGGGGGATTTCATATGCTGCCTGGATCCCGTACGTGCGCAGATCAGTGGTGGGTTGCTACCGGTTCACCCCAGTTCGGGCAAACCGGTAGCGGCAGTGGTGGGAGGCTCTGCCCACCCACCCCGACATCATCATGGACGATCTGCGCATGCGCAGAAGCGGCACGTGAACATCTCCGAACCGGTAACAAAGGTAAGTGAAACCCATTACTGGCTCAGATGGAGCTTCACTTGCTTACGTGAACTGGTTCCTGGCAAGATGCAGACTGGTGCCAGTCTGTGGCCTGGAGTTGGGAACCCCTGCTGTAGAATAATTAACTGGTGTCAGCTATTTCATTATACAATAAATCAGAGACTAGCAACCTAACATGTTGAGACTCTAGAAAGAGTGCAGAGAAGAGCAACCAAGATGATTAGGGGACTGGAGGCTAAAACATAAAATGAACGGTTGCAGGAACTGGGCATGTCTAGTCTAGTGAAGAGAAGGACCAGTGGAGACATGATTGCAGTGTTCCAATAGTTGAGGGGCTGCCACAGAGAGGAGGGGGTCAAGCTATTTTACAAAGCTGAAGGCCAGAGAAGGAATAATGGATGGAAACTGAACAAAGAGAGATTCAACCTGGAAATAAGGATAAATTTTCTGACAGTGAGAGCAATCAACCAATGAAACAGCTTGACTTCAGAAGTTGTGGGAGCTTCATCACTGGAAGCTTTCAATAGACTGGACTGCCATCTGTCAAAAATGGTGTAGGGTCTGCTTGGGCAGGAGGTTGGACTAGATGACCTACAAGGTCCCTTCCAACTCTGTTAATCTGTATCTAATACCTCCAAGCTGCTTCCAATTTCTTTTTCTTTTACAGCTGCAGGAAAATCTCCTACTCCAATTGTACAAAATAATAGGGAGTACTAGCCATCTTTTTCAGGTATAAACTGACCAAAACCATAAGTGTCCTGGAAAAACAAAACAAAACAGGAAAAGCTCAAATCCAACCCACGCAAAACCGGGGGGGGGGAGAAATCCTAAATCCACCAAAGTTTCTGACAGGACTTCCTCCACCTTCCCAAAGTTAAACACGATCTCTAATCATGCAAACCTTCAAAACACAATGGCTGACACCCCATTCCCACTGGCACTAAAACATGGCACAAACATGCCAGGGCAACTTCTTTTCTCTGCTATGAAATATCCCCATAATACAGTATTGGCTATTTAATCCTCATGTCACAAATCAGATTTATGTCATCATTAGCTATACCAGTATTTGTTTTTTCTTCTTCATTCATCGCCATCTAGCAGCAATCTCAAGGTGTGTCAACAGTGTAACACTTTACCACTGTTACAATTTAAGTGACAATTTCTGAGTGCAACCATTTATTTCAAGCATATCCCATCTATTCTGAATCCTGATCAGTCTTTTCTCTTGCCATTTTCTGTTGTCTTCCTAAAAGGTTGAATGAAATGGTAGATGAAATGGCAGTAAAATTACTTGGTATTTATTGTATCAAAGAAAAATAGTTGGATGGGTCTATGTTGACCCCAAAATTTGTGCTTGACTTTCCAAAACATTAATTAATCGATTAATTAATAATTAAATTTAGGTACCACCAAATCTATCTTGATTTATGCCAAGAGCTGACTGTGGCTCAGATCATGAGCTTCTCGTTGCAAAATTTAGGCTTAAATTGAAGAAAGTAGGGAAAAGCACTAGGCCACTCAGGTATGAACTAAATCATATCCCTGATGAATATACAGTAGAGGTGACAGATAGATTTAAGGAGTTAGATCTGATAGACAGAGTGCCTGAAGAACTATGGACGGAGGTTTGCAACATTGTACAAGAGATAGCAGCCTGCAATCCTAGAATGTGAAGTCAACTGGGCCTTAGGAAATTTGAGTAACAACAAAGCTAGTGGAGGCGACAGTATTCCAGCTGAGTTATTCAAAATCTTAAAAGACAATGCAGTAAAAGTGCTACACTCAATTTGCCAGCAAATTTGGAAAACTCAACAGTGGCCACAGGATTGGAAAAGGTCAGTTTACATTCCAATTCCAAAGAAAGGCAATGCCAAAGAATGTTCAAACTATCGCACCATTGCACACATTTCACATGCTAGTAAAGTTATGCTCAAAATCCTATAAGCTAGGCTCCAGCAGTATGTGGATCGAGAACTACCAGAAGTACAGGCAGGATTTCGAAGAGGCAGAGGAACTAAAGATCAAATTGCCAACATACGCTGGATCATGGAGAAAGCTAGGGAGTTCCAGAAAAACATCTACTTCTGCTTCATTGACTATGCTAAAGCCTTTGATTGTGTAGATCACAACAAATTGTGGCAAGTTCTTAAAGAGATGGAAGTACCAGACCATCTTATTTGTCTTTTGAGAAACCTATATGTGGGTCAAGAAGCAACAGTGAGAACTGGACACGGAATCACTGATTGGTTCAAAATTGCGAAAGGAGTCCGGCAAGGCTGTATACTGTTGCCCTGCCTATTTAACTTATATACAGAGCACATCATGAGAAAGTCGGGGCTAGATGAATCAAAAGTTGGAATTAAGATTGCCGGGAGAAATATCAACAACCGCAGATATGCAGATGATACCACTCTTATGGCAGAAAGTGAATATGAACACAGACACCACCCTGCCAAAAAAAGTGCGTATAGTCAAGGCTATGGTTTTCCCAGTTGCAATGTATGGCTGTGAAAGTTGGACTATAAGAAAGGCTGAGCGCCAAAGAATTGAGGCCTTTGAACTATGGTGCTGGAGAAGACTCCTGCGAGTCCCTTGAACTGCAAGGCGATCAAACCGGTCAGTCCTAGAGGAGATCAACCCTGACTGCTCTTTAGAAGGCCAGATCCTGAAGTTGAAACTCAAATACTTTGGCCACCTAATGAGAAGGAAGGACTCACTGGAGAAGAGCCTAATGCTGGGAAAGATTGAGGGCAAAAGAAGAAGGGGACAACAGAAAATGAGATGACTGGATGGAGTCACTGAAGCAGTAGGCGTGAACTTAAATGGACTCCAGAGGATGGTAGAGGACAGGAAGGCCTGGAGGAACGTTGTCCATGGAGTCGCGATGGGTCGGACATGACTTCGCAACTAACAACAACACAGAATCACAGTCACAATGAAAACATGACTGACGATGTCCATGGTAAATATTCACTGTAATATCTATTAAAAGTCTCACATTAAAAGATTATATAAAATATAAATACATTAATTTAAGCATAGTCATTAATAATAATTAAATAACTAACCCACCCACTACTAAAGTCAGGGGTGGGTTCCTCCCGGTTCGGACTGGTTCTCCCGAACTGGTAGCAGCCTGCTGGTGATGTCACGATGACTGGATCGGTCGGTGCCGGTCTGTGGGGGCCGCCATCTTTTTTTTGAATTTTTTTTGAATTTTTTTTTGAATTTTTTTTTTTATTTGACTTCTGGCACTGTGCATGCGGTCGCCATCTTTTTTTTTTGCTTTGTTTTTTTTTTCAGATTTTTTGTTACTGCGCATGTGTGCAAAGCATGCCCGCCCATGAGGCACGCCCACGAGGCGCGGGAGGGACCGAACCGGCAGCGAGGTAAGTTGGAACCCACCCTTGACTAAAGTTGATGGCAAACATCTATCTAAGATGGCCACCAACCATTAAAGTTCTTCTGAAATAACTTCACTTTTTTCTGAAAAGTTTGTGCTGCAAGGGACAATTTAACATTTACTCGAGGAATCTATCAGATTTGACAAAAGTAAAGTAAACCTTACTCAGAAATAATTTGGAATGATTTACTTTAGTGTTTGTATGTATAAGGCATATTGCTGAAAGATGGGGCAGCCTGTCTAACTTAGCCCTTAGGATATTAAAAGCTCTTGGCAAAGCAGGTTATCTACCATAATTTGTTACTGTTTTCACTGTGCTTGATCTGGTTCTTGTACAAGATGATGGACAGATGGCTGTTCCCATGTTCACTTAAAGCAGGGGTGTCAAACTCAAGGCCCACGGGCTGGATCCGGCCCATGATGTGGTCGGATCCGGCCCACGCAGCCGTCATGGAAACTGTAAGGGGCCGGCCCGTATCACTTCGGTCCGGCCCACCCCATCCCTGCATGCGCGCATGCACACAGGAGGCAGCGGGCCATCGTTGCCTCGGCCCGGCCCAACCCATCCCGGTGTGGATGCCACCAAGTTGAAGATAAGCGTCTGTGGCCTTTCTGGTGTGTGTGTGTGTGTGTGTGTGTGCCGGGGGGGGGAATGTGTCCAGCAGCAGGGGCTCTGCACCTGGCCCTCGAAGCAGTCGTGGTGGCAGCAGGCAGAGTTGGGGGGAGGCACGTGATGTGGACCACTGGATGCGCCTGCTCCATCCCCGAGTTTGACAGCCCTGACTTAAAGGTTTGAGATATTGTTAATGGCTGGAAGATTCCAATCTAACTTGATAGACTTAACTGAATGACAACACAGAAATGCAGAGAATATAAACAAGCACCATTTCCCAAAAGCCTGTAGGCCTAGAGATAAGAGAAAATCTAAGTCTGCTCTTCAAAGATGATGCTTCAGGACAGCACAAAAAAAATCTGAGAAGCAACTAATTAAAAAACTTTGAATGATAATTCCTTCTCTTTCAGAAATCATTACTACTATTTCTTAGAATAAAAAAGGAGATTATTTCTTTTCTTAGTTTTTTGAAGCAGACTGGACTATACCATTTTACACAAGAAAATACAGTGATTTGGGAATCACTCAAATTTTCAAAGCCTTAATTTTTCTAATTTGTCAAAATATATACGTCTATTAAATACACAAGCGCATTCAAGCTGAACGAAAGAATTATACTTTTTTTTCTTCCAGAAAAATTGCTGGATATGGGTATTTTCTTAGTTTTTATTTTATACTGCAATATCAGCTGATGCAATCATCTTTGTAGAAGATGTCTAGCAAAGAGCTTTTAAGTCTGTCTTAAATTACCAACATAAATAATGATGAATCAGCTTATTGGGATCTCTATCAAATCAACTGAAAATCAATGCAACATACATTAAAAAGTGTGTAATGCCAGAGTGGTGGGCTGTATTTTATAGAATGAAATTCTTTTCATCTATTATCTTATGATATTTATATATTTCAGCATTGCTTCTAGATCTTTGAAGAGTTGGCTAAGAACTGGTTCATACAAGGATTAAACAATGGTTTGTTCAACTATGGATTAGGAAATAAACCTCAATTTGCTAGGATAAAATAACATTTTAATTAATAATCTGTAGTTTAAAAATAATAAAGTCAGTGTTAATATGACATATATTAAACATTATGGTATATTCATCAAACATTCTAGGCTGTAATTTGTGTCTATTATGATCAACAAATACAACCTTAGTACATTTTATAAATTGCGATATATGGCTGAATATGTGGTACAAACCCAGCCACTTTTACTCGGTTCAACTTAAGGTGGCTAAAGAAAATATAATTTTATGTGCTATATGAGTCCAGTTATGGGTTGGGGAAAATCATGACTGGGAAGCCATGATTTGATCTTAAATAAACCACGTTGGCTGGGTCCTTGCACATCAAATCAATGGGTTAGAGAGATATGTTTACCCAAATTGAACCCAAATCTCAGGCAAAGAAATAAAATTGCTCAAGGCTAAGATGAATGGAGTACACCAAGTCCTCTCTTTCCTTGCTCTTCTGTTTTAGAGGAATTAAAAAACATAATAAAATACAGGATATTATGAACAATAAAGAATACAGGTAATCCTCAATTTATTATTGTAATGGAGCCCACAATTTTGGTCATATGTCATGATGGTCCTAAAGCAAGTCATCATTTGACCGCACCAGATTTTACAATCTTTTTTGGGGGGGCAGTCATTAAGCGAAGGCAATGATCATAAAGTGAATGCCGCAGTCGCTAAGTAAATTTATTTATTTATTTATTTATTTGTCAAACATGTACAAGATAGCAGGTATAGGTATAATCATAAACATAATCAAAGTGAATACAGATAGATGAAGACAATAGGACAGTAGGACAGGGACGGTAGGCACGCTGGTGCGCTTATGCACGCCCCTTACAGACCTCTTAGGAATGGGGTGAGGTCGACAGTAGACAGTCTAAGGTTAAAGTTTTTTGGGTTTGGGGAAGAAACCACAGAGTCAGGTAGTGAATTCCAGGCATTGATCACTCTGTTGCTGAAGTCATATTTTCTGCAGTCGAGTTTGGAGCGGTTTACATTACATACACTACATATACACATTACATACAATACCTTTAAAA
>QLTV01002657.1:418511-433545 GCA_003457575.1 Thermophis baileyi
CACAAGGTGCCTTTGTTCAGTCGTCTTCTCCCACTGCCTTCGTCGCCAGTGTTAGATAGGCGCGGGAATAACAGCCAAGACAAGACCCGTTCAGCACTTTATTAACGGCTAGCACTAACTACAGCAGACTGGCGGCTGGCGGCAGGGAAGCCGCCTTTATGGAGTTCCCCGCAGCCAGCTTGGCCAGTGACAACGCTTCAAACTCCCCGCCACTGATTTAACCCAATCAGCGGCGGGTATGCAAATACCTGCTCGTTAAGTCGGTACACAACAAATACTAATTGATATCCCTGTTTGTTTGTTTGTTTGTGTGTTTGTGTGTTTGTGTGTTTGTTTGTTTGTACATCACTGAAAAAGAAAGAAGAAAACATTTTGACATTTTTTTAAGGATGTTACACCTAGTTTTGATGGTTTTACCATCTATCTTTCCAGTCCATAGAAGGAGACAGTGAATGGAAAGAATACTGAAAATAAATGACTGACTACACAAATGATCAGAGTGCGTATGGACATACCACTTTCTTTAGAAGAGGACTAAGCTGATGAATCTATCAGCTCAAAAACTGAGGAATTAAGCCTCAGTACCAGAAGATAAAGTACATACTTGGACCCTATCATTTCGGATCCTGATGTAGAGAATATTGAATTCTAACTAGAGGCAAGACAAATATTTCACATCAACCAATGAGACTGAATGGCAGCAAATCAAAGAATTGACCACTTGCAGAGAAAGGTACCTGATGGGAGATAAAGGTTGGCAGAATTTGACTCAAAGCTCAGGTCTTCTCTGCTCCAGTTACACATGAAGGAGGAATAAAAAGTAAAGCTTTACATTTAGGCAAGAAAAACCTATTTAGGCACAGGTATAGAATAGATGGTACCTGGCTCAATAGTAGTAACTGTGAGAGGGATCTTAGCATCTTAGTGGACAATCGCTTAAATATGAGCCAGCAGTGTGCTGCCCAAAAAGCCAACATGGTCCTAGACTGCTATAACAGAGATATAGAATCACAATCATGTGAAGCGTTAATACTACTTTAAAATGCCTTGGTAAGGTCACACTTGGAATATTGCATCCAGTTTTGGTCGCTACAATATAAAAAAGATGTTGAGTGCAGAATGCAGAGAAGAGCAACAAAGATGATTAGGGGACTGGAGGCTAAAATATATGAAGAATAGTTGCAGAAATTAGGTATGTCTAGTTAATGAAAAGAACTAGGCGTGATATAATATACCAGTGTTCCAATATCAAAGGGGCTGCCACAAAGAAGGGTGGAGGTCAACCTATCCTCCAAAGTACCTGAAGGCGGGAAAAGAAGTAATTGAAGAAAACTAAACAAAGAGAGAAGCAACCTAGAACTAAGGAGAAATTTCCTGACAGAACAATTAATCAGTGGAACAACTTGCCTCCAGAAGTTGTGGGTGCTCTAACACTGGAGATTTTTAAGAAGAGATTGGACAACCATTTGTCTGAAATGGTATAGAGTTTCCTGCTTGAGCAGGCAGTTGAATTAGAAGAACTCCAAAATCCCACGCGGCACGGGAGGAAGCAAACCGACAGCAAGGTAAGTTAAAACCCACCCCTGTTCTGGATACCTCAGGCACCTTCAGAGGAGAGTTCCTTTACTGGAAGTTGGATAATTTCCATTGTATTCCTGATCTTTGCACTGGACTTAACAACTATAACCAACTTCTCTTTTGAACATGCCCATCCTATCCAGTCCATTGTTAATTTTTGACATCTAGATTGACTCAATTATAACAAACGCCTCTCCCAGGCAACCAGACAGTGAATTAAAACCCAATTTACAGTTTTATGAGCAGAAATGTTGTAAATTAAGTTTCATGACATATGACTGACCTGTTTATTTTCTACCTGAGTCTAGTTAGGCTATGAAAATAATATTGATGGGATATACTTGTTTTCTGGACCGTGTCCAGTTCATCTGAAAAATAAACTACTGACCAGAGCAGAGAGTACTTCTCACAAGGACTGTCATTTTGCTTAGTGTTTTATTAATGACTTGAATTAAAATGCTGAAAGAATGCTTACCACAGCAACAAATTAAAATCAAAATGGTCTTGTTAGTATAGAGAAATGGCCTGAAAACAATAGAACGTAATTTAACAGAAATGAGTGCATACTGTAGATACAGGATGGGAATATCTTACTTTATAAAAATACTTATTAAAAAGATATTGGAGTGGTAGGCAATTGCAAACTGAATATGAATCAGCAGCATGATGTGGCTACAAAAAAAGGGAAATGGACTTTTAGATCGCATGATCAGAAGTAAAGTTTACAAATCATTCCGATTTTATTTGGCATTGGTCAAACGTCGACATATTCAATCCAGATCTGGAACAGATTCGGAGAAGCAATGCAAGGATTGGAAATTAAATCAAGGAATAGAAACTAAAGCCTTGGAAGAGAATGGAGCAGTGTTTAGCCTTTGGGGGGTGGAGAGAAGATAGTTTTCTTCAGCTACCTGAAAGAATGTCTTACAAAAGGTTGGGATCTATTATCTGTCCTTACACAATTGATTTAAGTTACAGAAGGACAGATTCCAATCGAAATGACCATGAAACCAGTTGCTCAGAGAGACGACACTAGTGGAGGCTAGCCATCTGTTACAGTTCTTTGAACTGGATTCCTGTTATTATTATGGTTGGTTGCAAGATCAGCCAAATATTTAGACTAGATTGGGTGGTTTTGCCCACCAATCAAGTTCTTCACAAAGACCTGGGATAGGCAGATGTTATGGTTTAATGGTGTTAAAGGTATTGTCCCAGGATGTAAGATGTTCCAAATGTTCCAGTAATTGGAAGCTATTCCAAGTAAGCTTGTCCCAAATGTCCCAAATATTCCAATTATTAATTTTTAAATTTCTGAGGGATTTTACACAATAATTAAAGCAGTAAAACGTTAAGAAAAAGAATAAAGAAACATAGTGAATAAAAAAGAAAGGAAAAAGAAAAATATAAAGAAGCAGCTTCCAATCTTCATTACAGCAGTTACAAATATATTTATCATCTGTTCTCCCTCTTTAAGGTTGTTTGAACTGGATTCTTATATTGAATGGATTATTTTTTATTTTATTTTGTCAGGCATGTATTAGATAACAGATATAAGTATAAACATAACTATGAATACATGAAATGGATATGAATAAAAGGGAACATTAGGACAGGGACGGTAGGCACATTGGTGCGCTTATGCATGCCCCTTAAAGACCTCTTAGGAATGGGGTGAGGTCAACAGTAGACAGTCTAAGGTTAAAGTTTTGGGGGTTTGGGGAAGAAACCACAGAGTCAGGTAGTGCATTCCAGGCATTGACAACTCTGTTACTGAAGTCGTATTTTCTGCAATCAAGTTTGGAGCGGTTTACCATAAGTTTGTATCTATTATGTGCTCGAGTATTGTTGTGGTTGAAGCTGAAGTATTCATTGACAGGTAGGACATTGTAGCGGATAATTTTATGTGCTATGCTTAGGTCGGATCGAAGACGGCGAAATTCTAAGTTGTTTAGGCCCAAAATTTCAAGTCTGGTGGCATAAGGTATTCTGTTGCAAGCAGAGGAGTGAAGGACTCTTCTCGTGAAATATCTCTGGACTCATTCAATTGTATTAATGTCCAATATACAATGCGGGTTCCAGACAGATGAGCTGTATTCAAGAATTGGTCTAGCAAAAGTTTTGTATGCCCTAGTTTGTAGTTCAATATTACCGGAGAAGAAGCTACACAAGATTAGGTTAACAACTTTTAATGCCTTTTTGGCAATGCTGTTACAGTGAGCTCTGGCACTTAGATCATTTGAGATGAGTACTCCAAGGTCCTTGACAGAGTGAGGGTCGTCTACGAGGTCATATCCGCCCAGATTGAATTTTGTGTTCTGATTTTTTTTATTTTTATTTTTTGCCAATGTGTAAGACAGAGTATTTGTTGGTTGAGATTTGGAGTTGCCAATTGTTTGACTATTCTGACAGATAGTTAAGGTCTTTTTGTAGGGTAGCAGCATGGTGGTGTTGAATAGTTTTACATCATCAGCAAAGAGAACACAGTTGCTTATAATATGATTGCAAAGGTCATTTATATAAAGTATTTATACTTTATATACTTTATTACGCTTCCTTGGGGGACACCTCTGTTTACAGGTGCAGGGTTTGATAGGGCGTTCCCTATTTTGACTACTTGTTGCCTGTTTGATAGGAACGCAGCTATCCACTTATGCAGGGATCCGGAAATGCCATAAGATTTTAGTTGTAGAAGTAGTTTGTAGTGTACTACTGAATCAAAGTTTTACAGAAGTCTATATAAATTGTGTCTATTGCTTTACCCTGGTCGGGCTGTGAAGTCCATATGTTTTTGCAGTGTAAGAGTTGCAGGTTGCAGGACAATTTTTTTCTGGGTTATGGTGGTTGTGATTTGATCCTCTGATCATGATTCTATCAGATCTATGATCTGATCATAGATTCCAGTTCTATGATGACAAGATCCTTTTGCTGCCTTTGACTATTAATTTTGTGGACAAATTACAAAAGAATTATAAAGAAGAATATACAGGGTGGATATTTCAAGTATCTCTTATTTAAAGTGCCTGCTAATTGCTTCAGTCCCTTCTGGAATAAGTTGTAAATGCTCTTTTTGTCACAAATAACAACCATAATGATAATGCAATGAATGTTCAAGTGCACAGTGATAGCTTTCTCAATATATTAAAAATCATCTTTCCATGATTAAACGTCAGAGTAAGCTGCTAGTTTTCCGTAAATCTCCATTCCTTTCTCTAAAAATGCCTGAGTAATTTATTCATGAATGCAGTGAAAGATTATAAGTAACCACCAGGCTTTGGGACAGTACAAGAAGACCTTGAGAAGAGCCCTTTAGCAGTTTTTAAACTCAGTCACAAGCCAGCTGTTACCATCTGCCAATGAAAGGGGATTGGCAAGAGATTTTTTCAAATGTTTGCCAAAATCCAATCCAATCCAATCCAAGAAAAAATGGTTTATTTTAATCCTTTGAGGCTGTTTCCTCAAACGGATAATAGTTTACATAACTGATCGTGTTAGATACAGTTTCTTCACACAGATGCGTTATTGATAAGAAAAAAATGGAAATGTGATCTCATGTAATGTGCCCCACAAAAATAAGGGGAGGAGGGTTGGGGGTCGATGAGAGACTTCTTACATTTTAAATCTTTTTTCTATCCCCCCCCCCCCCGCAAACTGAATACTATTTTTTATAAACAAAAGTGGTAAGAAATGTGTTAACCAAGAAATCTGTTTTCATGGCTGATGTAACTATATTGAAAACAGCAAACTTTTATAGTTATCAATTTATTTGGCTTGTTTGTTAAATTTATATTCAGCTCAAACCTGTGAGTTATTGTGATTGAAAGAGAGCGGTTGGCTCAAAATCATTCAATGAATTTCCATGGCTTCCATGAGAATGGACTTAACCATGAATCTTCCTGGTGCAGTTTTTGTTTTCTCATGCTGTTACCGACATATCACATGTTTGCCATAGCATTCTTTTGTTCATGGGAGCCCAATTTCCTGAGCTATGTCTCTTGTGTTTCTCTAGGAAATAATGAGCTGGTGAATGTTAACATTCCATCTAGATCAGGGGTGTCAAACTCAATCCCATCGTGGGCCATATCAGGATTTTGTTTGCCCTTGGGGGGCCAGGGTGGGTGTGGCCTGGTCATTGCAGCCGACTGGATGAGCGGAGGCAGAATGGGTCTTGGAAGGGGCAGCATGGGCCAGTCCCTCGCCGTCTCTGGGATGGCCCTGTGGAACATATCTGGGCCTATTGCGGGCTGGATCCGGTCCACAGGCCGCATGTTTGACACCCCTGATCTAGATGATGCCAATGTTATCCTATTGTCCTACAGTTGGACAATCTTGAGTATTTGAAGACAAAGAATGAGTTGTGTGTCTGTGTGTTTGTGTGTGTGTATGAGAGAGAGAGAGAGAGAGAGAGAGAGAGAGAGAGAGAGAGAGAGAGAGAGAGAGAGATCAAGTAGCGGATGAACAATTTTAAAAGAAGGCTTACTTTATTTATTTAATTTAATTTATTCATTAAATTTGTTTGCTACTCATCTCATCACAAGGGCAGTATGTTATGTTGTGTTGTGTTGTGTTATGTTGTGTTGTGTTGTGTTATGTTGTGTTGTGATGTGATGTGATGTGGTGTGGTGTGGTGTGGTGTGGTGATGTTAATGTTAATGTTAATGTTAATGTTAATGTTAATGTTAATGTTATGTTATGTTATGTTATGTTATGTTATGTTATGTTATGTTATGTTATGTTATGTTATGTTATGTTATGTTATGTTATGTTATGTTATGTTATGTTGTTATGTTATGTTATGTTATGTTATGTTATGTTATGTTATGTTATGTTATGTTATTATGTTCAATGATCCATATAAAAACACAATAATTAGAAAACTTAATTGGATAGTGCTTTTTAATTTCAGTAACACAGAACATAGCCACAATGCTCATAATGCTAGCATTAATTCAAACCAATAAGTAGAAACTGTATGTCATTGATACAGTCACAGAAGATATAGTCAACGATACAGTGTCATTGATACAGTCATAGTAAGATCTAATTCTTACTAATAGAGAAGAAGTGATAGAGGGGTTTGAAGTTTCTGGAACCTTGGGCAAGAGTCATACTGGAATTCAATATAATGCAAACACAAGCAATAGAATATAATCCAACCAATGTCTTAAACTTTAAAAGAGATGATTTTAACAAACTCAGAGGGAGCCTAAACAAAATTTCATGGATAAAAATCCTAAAGGGGAAAACAACTCAAGAAGCAGGGGAAACACTGAAAAATATGATCATAAAAGCCCACTCCAACACAATGCCACTGAAAAAGAAAAACAAGAAATCCAAGATGAAACCAGCATGGTTGTACAAAGATCTCTCTGATAAACTGAAAGACAAAAAGGATAAGTACAAAAAATAGAAAGATGGACATATAAGTAAGGCAGAATATCAGCAGATAGCCCAAATCTGCAAAGATGAAATCAGGAAAGCAAAGGCTCGGAATCAACAAAGACTTGCAACAAAAATCAAAGATAATTTAAAAAATAGTTTCTTTCAACATATAAATAACAAGGAAAATGTCAAGGAAAAAGATGGCAAGGAAGTAACAGGTAGTAGAGAGAAAGCAGAGCTGCTTAACACATTCTTTGCATCAGTCTTCACACAAAAAGAAACTATAGCCCAAACTACCAAAAACATAACTGTAAAAGACAGACTGGAAATAAAAATTAAGATAAGCAAGAAAATGGTAAGAGAACACCTGTCTGACCTTGGTGAATATAAATCATCGGGACCAGATGGATTATATCCCAGAGGTCTGAAGGAGCTGGCAGATATTATCTCAGAACCATTGTATCATATCTTTTAAAAGTCTTGGAGCACCAGGGAACTTCCAGAGGATTGGAAAAGAGCTGGTGTGGTTTCCATCTTCAAAACAGAGGGGAAAAACAAACCCAGGAAACTACTGACCAATCAGCCTAACATCAATACCTGGGAAGATACTGGAAAAAATAATAAAAAAACAGATCTGTGAACATCTAGAAACAAATAAAGTTATAACTAGTAGCCAGCACAGGTTTGTTAAAAACAGATCATGCCAAAGCAATCTTATTTCATTTTTTGACAAAGTGACTAAATTAGTAGACCAGCAAAATACTGGACATAATATATTTAGACTTCAGCAAGGCATTTGACAAAGTAGACCACAACCTACTTCTTGGTAAGCTAGAAAATGTGGGATAAACAGCATCACCACCAGATGGATTTGTAACTGGCTGACAAATCATACTCAATGATTAATCATTAATGGTACTACATCTACATGGTGGGAAGTAAGCAGTGGGGTACCACAAGGTTCCGTCTTAGGCCCTGTACTCTTCAATATCTTCATAAATGACTTAGATGACGGAAAAGAAGGGGAACTCATCAAATTTGCAGATGACACTAAGTTGGCAGGAATAGCCAACATCCCAGAAGACAAGCTCAGGATCCAAAAAGATCTTGACAGACTTGAACAATGGGCTCTATCCAACAAAATGAAATTTAATGTGGAGAAAAACAAGGTTTTACACCTGGCAGGAAAAACCAAAGGTACAAGTACAGATTAGATGAACCAGGGCTCAAAATCAGTAACTGTGAGAGGGACCTTGGAGTCCTAGTGGACGATCACTTAAACATGAGTCAGCAGTGTGCGGTAGCAGCAGCTAAAAAAGCTAATATAATCCTTGGTTGTATAAACAGAGGCATAGAATCAAAATCATGCTAGTAAGGCACACCTGAATTCTGTATCCAGTTTTGGTCACCACATTACAAAAAAGATGTTGAGACTTTGAAAAAAGTGCAAAGAAGAGCAACTAAGATGATTAAAGGCCTAGAGACTAAAACATATGAATAAAGATTGCATGATTTGAGTTTGGCTAGTCTAGAAAAAAGAAGGACTAGGAGGGACATGATAGCAGTATTTAAGTATTTGAGAGGCTGCCATAAAGAGGAGGGGGTCAATTTATTTTCCAAATGCACAGGGGGCGGGACATGTGCGAGGGGCAGTGCGTACATGCGCAGGGCGCATGCACAGGGGCCACACGCGCATTGCATTTTGGGGGTTTGGGCGCGTGCGCTTTGGGCACTCACTCCGGAAAAGGTTAGCCATCACTGATTTAGGGTCTCCTGTTTGAGCAAGGGGCTGGACTAGAAGACCTCCAAGCTCCCTTCCAGCTCTATTCTGATTGATTGAAGAGGCAAAATAAGAGAATTTCATATGTTGATATAGAAATTATATCAGAACATAGGCAAATGATTACAATCTCCTCTGAACCATGAATGTGTTAAGATAAGGAGGATATGAAGACCATAACTGGCATTTGAGTGTAATCAAAATGTAGGTGAAACAGGACAAAGTTTAATTTGATGTAAATTATCTTTAAATTTATTTTAAACATAGTTAAATAATAATTAAATTAATTAACTCCCCATGTATTTAATAATGTTCCCTCAGTCACAATACAGCTTACAATTTCAGAGTAAAGTTTGAAAGGATTCAGAGTGGATATCCTACCCAAGGTTGTTGAAGGCTATATAATCCTTGAGTCCTCAGGTTCTGAAGCCTCTTATACAAACAAGTTGTGACAGTTGTGTGAGTGTGCAAGAAATCTCTGAAACAGATCAATAGGTCTGACACAAATAAAATAGCACTGTGGTGTTTTCTTAGAATCACCACTTTAGTTTAGTAAATTCCAAATACATATCACTGACATGTTGCATTTCTTCAGGCAAATGTATCTATGTATTTTGTAGTAGTTGCTTAGTATGAACTATTGTACACAATAACCTTTCAGAAAGATTCAAACTTATGTTAGAAAGTGTGTGCCTCCATATTCCTGAACAAATTTTCCTAACACTCTGAAATACGTAACACACAATGTATCACATTTCCAATGTGTTACTTATATCATAACTGCAAATTTTGTAAAAGTAAAATCATATATTTCTCAGCTATTCTGATGGATCTTCTCATTCTTTTGACACTTATTACTGCAACTGAAAGAATTAGTTAATTTGCTGGGGAATTCAGTTCACTAAAAAAGTGTAATTCCATGCTGTCCCAAAACTGCAACTTTTTCAAGAGGCAACTGGACTTTTTGGTTTTCTCATCCAAGAAGCTTCTTCAGCTCTGCGCCTGTGCTCAACAGTGAAAGGGACACAGGGCAGAAAACATCCTGCAGAAATCCAATTTCTCAATGAAAGAATAAGACAGATTAATTTCACAACTGAGGTTTTGAAAGAGGAACACATACTCCAAGAGCTGAAATCACTTCAGAGCTGAAGAAGCTTCTTGGATGAGAAGCAAAACGTCTTCAAAGGAAAACCAGAAACTCCAGTTGCCTCTTGAAAAAGCACCTTTGGGACAACCATGACCTGGATGACTGAGAATCTCCACAGACATGTAATTCCATGCTGCTTATTTTAGAAAGTCCTTCTGTCCTAAACATTAATAACATCCATATCAGCTGGTTTAGTTTTACTGTAGTTTTGCACATTGTTTTCATATTGTTTGTGGCATGTAAACAAATGTTTCTTACTTAGCATATTGTATGAATCCAGTCAATTGGGATTTATTCAACAACCAAGTTTAAATACACCACACCTTGATGTGATAGGTCAACCTGGTTAGTGTGTCAAGCCCAGTAATAGATCTTCAGATATTTTCAAGTGGTATAAAAGTACCCTTGGATATCTCCTTTCCAGTAGTTCCTGTTCCAAAGCAGAAGATATGATTGTTTCTCTCTTCATTTTTACTTACCAAGGGTTTTGACAAAGCCCCAACCACTTCCTCTTCTATGGGTTCCCACAGAAAATCATGAAAACAAATACAGAAACCTTGTTTTCAATCCCTAATGTTAACACTTGCACATAATTACTCCAAGAAACTCCTATGGGTCACTGTAGGGATAATTTAATTTCTCTGGATTGTCTTCTGCTTATAGAATGATGTATATGTCAAGTCAGATCTCTCTTCAATACAGTTGTAGCTCACCTTTGCAATGATAGGAAAGTTTCATACAGTTGATACAAACAGGGAAGTGATGTTGGAGTTCCCCAAGCTGCTGGTATTGTGGGAATTCAACTTTCTTTCTCTGGGTAATAAGTCAAGAGTGACTCAGAAGTTCATGATTACCATGACAAAAACTTTAAGTTGCACTTGACCCAAATTATGAAGAGCCACATCTGGTTTTGTTTCAGGGCAAACACAAAGTGATCTAAAAGTGAAAGTATCCAAATCAAGTTCTTGTGGGCAGATCAGTCTTTAATTGTTATGGAAGTTCATAAGTCCCCTCTATGAAGTGGGGAAGACCCTGTTATATCAGTCTGCCCGAAGCACCTAATAGATCCATTGATCTTTTAGAGGATGTTTAGGCAGTTTCTCAAGGATCTAGTAGGCAGTTTGGTTAAGACTTTGATTGCCCAAAGGAATAAAGTATGGCACTTGACCGAGTTGCTCTAGAGCAGCTTCTTTCTGTTGGTAGATCTACTGCACCTTCTTGGCTTACTGAGAACCTCAGAAAGATGAAACCTTGTCTATCATAATTAGTTAAAGTCTTTTAAGGCAGCAGAAGATTGGATTTCAATAATACTCAACACTTCTTTCAGTGATGGGGTTTTTTCATTTACTCAGAAAAGGCTCTCGTATGTACGCTTTCCCTTAACTTACCTACCTTGGATTATTTTAAATTGGTATCCAACAGTGGAGACAGTGGTAACCTTGAAACTCAAGAGGATTCTAGATAAAGTAGATTAATTGGACCTAATTGGCTTCTTCGTGGTTGGAGTGGAAGCACTGTTTATCAGTGGTTTTTTTCCTTCTGAAGAGGTGGTTTTTCCTGGGGAGAGGGAGTCAAGAAATCTGTCTGTAGGCCTATACTTTTTGGAATGCCTTAGGACCAGTGGTGAAATCCAATTTTTTTTACTACCAGTTCTGTGGGCGTGGCTTGGTGGGTGTGGTGTGGCTTGGTGGGCGTGGCTTGGTGGGCATGGCAGGGGAAGGATACTGCAAAATCTCCATTCCCACCGCACTCCAGGGGAAGGATACTGCAAACTCTCCGTTCCCTCCCCACTCCAGGGGAAGGATACTACAAACTCTCCATTCCCACCCCACTCCAAGGGAAGGATACTGCAAAATCCTCATTCCCTCCTCACTCCTGGGGGAAGGATATTGCAAAATCTCCATTCCCACCCCACTCTGGGGCCAGCCAGAGGTGGTATTTGCTGGTTCTCCGAACTACTCAAAATTTCCGCTACCAGTTCTCTGAACTACTCAAAATTTCCGCTACCAGTTCTCCAGAACCTGTCAGAACCTGCTGGATTTCACCCCTGCTTAGGACACCCTACTCTTGCCACTTCTTTTTAATTTAACTTTTGCATTAGATCACTATATTGGTCCTAGACCAAACAGGTGATGCAGTAGAAGTATTAGCTCAATGTGTGGAAATTATTGAAGTCTGTAAAGGGAGAAACAAATCAAATTCCACAAAGGTGGAAAGATGATTTGTGGACCGGACAACTCCAGGGAAATACCATGTTTCAGTCTAAATGGAGTTGTGGTTTCGTGGCAGCTGTGACCATGAGGGCTTTTCCACAGTTACATCCTGCATGCCAATTATGACCATTCCTGGATCAGGATGCCCTGCTCATGGTCATTTCTATCTTAAGACAACTCCTGCTTGGATTATTGTAACATGCCCTACAAGGGGCTTTTCCTGAAAAGCATTTGGATGCTACAGCTGCTACAAATTGTGGGGGCCCAAGTTGTGATGAGTGTATCCTGGTATACTTGAATAATCTTACTGCTTCAAGTGCTGCATTGGTTGCTAATTAGCTTCTAGGTGCAATTCAAGCTCTTCCAAGACCATGCCAGATGACAGTTGTCATCTTTAAGAGGACCCACATGGCTCCATATTGGCTTAACTGAGGGGCTATCCGCAACTGTATTCATTTGCTCATTCAATCAGGTCAAACACAGTCACCTCCATCCAGGTCCCATCTACTGTACAGTATGTGAAAATGCCGTCTGGCATGGTCTTGGAAGCAAACCTTTTCGATCACTGCTCCCATCCTCTGGAATTCCCTCCCAGAGAGAAGGCATGCTGCAGTTGGTAGAATAGTCAGGTCTTGCCTGCTTTCCAGAAAGCTAGAAGGGAAGCCATGGACTGGATTTCTGCAGAGAAGAAGTGCAATTCAGAGTGCTGGTTTACATTGACTGTTCCACAAGGCTTTGGGGACTTTTGTGAAGTGAACTGAAATGCTCCCAGTGCCAAAATATTATATTAGTTTTAATGTTTACCATAGATTTTCATAATTGACCATTTCTGTTCTTGCTGCAATTGTTTTTTATAAACTGTATAGAGTAGCCTTGACTAAAGTAGTTTATCAATTCATTAAAAATACAGGTAGTCCTCGACTTACAAGAGTTCATTTAGTGACCATTCAAAATTAGAACAGCACTGAAAAAGTGACATGATCATTTTTCACAGTTGCGACCTTTCCAGCATCTCCGTGATCATGTGATCAAAATTCAGATGCTTGCCAACTGGTTCCTATTTATAACCGTTACTGTGTCCCAAGATCATGTGATCACCTTTTGCGTCCTTCTGACAAGTAAAGTCAATGGGGAAGCCAGATTTACCTAACTTATCAACCACAGTGATTCACTTAACAACTGTGGCAAGAAAGGTTGTAAAATGGGGCAAAATTCACTTAACAAATATCTCACTTAACCACAGAAATGTTGGGCTCAATTGTAGTCGTAAGTCGAGGATTACCTGTAAAGTCCCATGTCAACTGTTAATGTCTCTTTTAAATTCTTTCAGCTCTGTGTCACTAAATATAGTGTAAGCCCAGGTAGGAGCTGCCAATGATGAAGGAAGCGGTGCTTGGTATTATGTAGTAAACGTCTCTCTGAAATATAAGAGCTTTTCATTCATTTGCGTGTGTGTGTGTGTGTGTGTGTGTGTGTGTGTTCACAGCCTTCTTCCCACTGAACATCCAGCTTTCAGAGTCTCTGTCTCTCATTTACACTTACTTCTGCATCACTGGAGCTCAGGGATGCTACATATAATCTGTGTAGTGCTGGTGAATGAAGATTGTGCCACCATCTGTGATGGGTATCAAATACTGTAATACTGTAAGTGTTACCACCTAACATCTTTCTAACATGCCATGAGGAATGCAGATAAAAGAGCTTTGTTGTCTGCTATGGCATTGGCATGTGAGCAAACATTTAAAAAAATAATTTTCTTTTGCTTCTGTACAATTATTTGCTTTCTATGACACTGCAACACTCTCAACAGTAGCATTTTTTTTTCAATAGGAGAATTACCCATAAGTCAAAACTCTCCCCCTTCTATGGCCCTTGCAATGCTAATCCATTTGCAGAAAACAAACTGGATATTTAAAGCAGCTTATCTTGAAACAAATTACTTCCTTTTCCCACACTTTCTTTAAAAGGCCTTGGCTGCAGCTTGAGATCCCATTTAAGAACAGCACTGACTTATTTATAGCAATTCTTTGCATATTTAAAAGGGACTTTCCATATGGTATGAGTACAGGAACCTAACAGTGTAGCAATTAACTGACAATGAGAATGGTCTTTACAGTGCCTCCCAAACAGAGGAGAGATTACTTAACAATTTAAAATAGTGAACCCTGGATTCAAACACTGGAGGCACCGCTGTTTCCTAGCGTAGAATTTAATCAGCTGAATTTTCAGAACGTTTGGGGAGTGCATTGTAGAGACTACATTATACTAAAACAGAATACTGCTGGCAACCTTGGGATAATCAGCTATCTTCTTTCAGATCCATTGTCTTAAAGGCCTTGCTAAGTATAATCTATGGGCTACATTTCCATCTTAATCCAATGTTTGTTGCTACTTTGGGGCATGTTTATTTTTTCTTCCATGCAGTGGCCTCTTTGAAAACAGAGGAAGTCACATTTTGCAAATGAAGATGAGCATTTTAATCTCGCATTAGCTAAACAAAAGGCAATATCTCCACGAGCAAAAAAAGATTGCACAGTACATATGGTATTATGCAACACCCTGCATTTGTTTCTAAGACCATATTCATGCTGGATGCTCAGTATTCTGGATAATTGAAATTTCCTATCCAGAAAACCTTGGTTCTTGTTTTTATTCAGTATTTGGACTTCTTAGAAGCCAACACTGTTCAGTGCAGTCACTCCAGGGGTGGGTTCCGAAAATTTCTACTACCACTCTGTGGGCGTGGCTTAGGATTACGTGCGCGCGCGCTCCCTCGGTGCAATTCTGTGTCCGCGCATGCTCAGTCACTATAATCTGCCCGAAACACAGCTGAGGAGCTGATCAGCTGTGCTTCGGGCGAAGAATAAAGGACAGCATTAACCCCAGGGCGGGTGGGAGGGCCCTTTCCAAAGCAGCAGCAGAGCACAGACAGCCCAA
>QLTV01002657.1:439506-465872 GCA_003457575.1 Thermophis baileyi
TATGGTCAAATATGTCAGCTTTGGCTTGTATCAAGATAAATGTTCATTTCTTATTTACCTTTTTTTAGATTAAGTTACCTAAATATAGATACAATGACATTATGTGCCAGTTTAGAAAGTGCTTGGGGGATTTCACTTTCTAGGAAAGGACACTTCAGGGCAAGACTTCTACTCTGGGTTTCCACTTCAGAGACTTTGGTGGACCATATTCAGGCTATAAACAAAAACTAACACAGTTCCTTTCAAATATAAAACTATTGACCTAATTTTCAGGTATCTAGCTGAAATGCTTCTGGCATTCTGCATACACCAGATCTGCCACTATGGTAATGTTTTATTTTCAGAATATTTAATACAGATACTGCCATGCAGACTGGGTTCTTTTTCTGGAAAAAAAACATAAATGCACACTCACAAACATTCTTGTGTGCATGGTGGTTCAGATTCAGTTGCAGAAAGATGTTTCAAAGTATGAGGAAGTGTAAACCTAACACCTGCAACTCTTTAAAGTAGCTGCTTTGTTTCCTGCTGGGATTGCATAAATGTTCTATTAAAAAGGTACTGTTGCTTTAAAGAGTTGCACGCAGATTCTACATGTGCTTTCTTATGAACTTTAAAACCTATTTTGGAAACTGAATGTGAAGCACTCCACAACCCTAACATACTGTATACACATTGGGGGGAAATGTTATCTGTCCCTTTCCGTAAGTTTATTTCTTGTTGTAAAATGCCATGACACATTTTCTTTTGATGATTAAAAAACTCTGACTAGAATATTTGAATATTTTTCTTGTTAGAAAACAATATATATTTTCAATAACAATTTACAAATTAAATAGACAAGTATTGAATTTAAGAGGAAGTTAGTACCTTTTCATCATCAAAACCTTTGGAACTCAAGTTCCAAAGAAATAAATCAATAAATCAGATAGCATTAAAGATACATCAGAATGCTTAGCCTGTTATGAAGACTAAATCTCAGCTTAATATCACTATTATAGTTTTGCCACCATAGGTAAGAAAGCATAGTCTGGATCAGCTAATGCCAGTACTCCTAATTATATACTGTACCTTCTCATTTATTGAGTTACAACTTCCATTATCCCCCCCCCCAAAGCATAACCTCCAAGTCTACTGAGGATGATGGAGTTGTAGTCTAATACACGATGAAACCATTGGGTTGGGAAGTTGGTATAGCTGAAAGCCAGCAATTAGTCCCTTATATTTCAACTGTCTGGGCCAGATCTCCTGGTGCATGTCTTTTCCTTAGGTTTAGCTCTCTATCTTGATGCCAAGAATCAATATGCCATTCCAAATTTTTATTCACTTAATACAAGTATGACTTTCCAGCATCATCTGGAAGCCTTCTTACATTTTAGTTATAGAGAATCATGTAAATAATAATTTTTAAAATTTATTTATTAGATTTCTTTGCTGCCCATCTTGCTTCAAGGCGACTCTGATTACATAGTTGATTAGGGAGATGAACAGATCCTTGGAGAGTCTAAAAGTCAACTCCATTATTCATTATTGCTCAATAGATCATACCCTTGTGTTCACTTGCCTGCTTTCAGTGGTCTGCTATTTATCACTCTGTAATAATAAAAAATTCATCTTTAGTCTGGCTTCAAAGAGGGTTGCTTCCTGCAGTTGCTAGATGACAGCCAACTCTTCAACGTCAACAAACAAGAAACCCAACAATTGAGTAGCTAATAGTAATAGCACTAAGGGCAGTACCTTACCCTTTTAATGCTACTCCTTTTTCTTTCTTTCTGAGCAGAGAGCTACATTTGAGTTTTAATGACCACAGTTGGTTTGGGTTCACTTCTCTCGGCAGGTGGGCCATTAATTGAAATAGAAATTTTGAAGATCTATTTTTAATTCATTCCTCAGGCAGACTTTGATGTGCTTCCAAGTATTCTGAGAAGACAATTATAACAGACTCACAGCGCAGCTATTTCTCTCCCTTCTGAAAGAAAAATAAAAAGGCTAGGCACACATACAAAACATGATCATTTCAGCATTTTCACAACATAAGACTTGTAGGTCATTATTACTATATACAGCATCAGAGAAATCAGCATGGAGTATTTGTACCAAAGTAAGCAAAGCTGCTTTGGATCCTGCATCGTTGTCCACTTCAGATCCATATCTGGTGTTCTGACCCGACTCCCAAACATGACAAGCCCTTTGCAGTTAACAAATGTTCCCTTTATTAGTAGCGCCAGCAGCCGCTCTCTCACAGCAGGCTACAAAGTCTCTAAGTCCTGTGGAAAGTGATGCTCACTCCCTTTCCCCCTGAACTGGCCCAACACACCAGGAGTCTCTCTCTCTCTCTCTTCCCACACTTGCAAAGGAAGTCCTGGAAGGTGCGCTCGCTTTCTTCCAGCACACACACACACACACACACACACACACACACACACACACACACACATGCTCAGAAGGCGCTGCAAATGCCAAGAAGAATTCTGATAATTTCCAGACAGGATTCAGAAGTGCAGGCTATCAGTGGTGGACCGGCAGGAAGACGAATAGTTGTCTGCCACATCTATTCATCTCCACCCCCTGCCTTTTATCCCCAGAGCTAAGGTGGAGCTTCGCTAGCAGCCTTGGCTCTTCTGTCCCAAGGACCGTCCTATAGATTTCCACTGCTCTCCTCTTCTCCGCCTTCTGCGCATCCACGCATCAGGCACTGGACCCAGCTGTTCCTCCTCTTCTTCATCAGCCACCTTCAGATCTAGGAGTGTTGACTCTCCATCTGAGGGCTGATGGATGGCCCAGGCTCCACTTCTATCTCTATCTCTGACAGTCCATTCCCTCTTCCCCCTCAGAACTCTCAGATTGCCTTGATGATGGCCCTGACTCCCATGCCACCTCCTCATCTGATTTGGCTGCTAAAGGGGCCAGCTGCCGACAGGCCACAACATCTGGCCTGACAAATTTTAAATAGTGTTTGCCCACTAGCAACTCATTCAACATGTTTTGAGTGTGTCTGTGTAGGAGGGGAGGGCAAGGAGCATCTAAGGAACAAATGAAAATAACTGATAAGAGTATCTTGAAAAAAATTGCATTTTCCCTCAGAGATTATTAAAAAGGACAAAGTAGATACTAAGCTGGTTAGACCTGTAACTTGCATTAAGTTTTCTTAACAAAATCAACATTTCATAGTCATAAAATGTTTTACTCACTTTTACTCAGGCTTGAAACCGATTTCAATAAGTGTTATATTTGAATGAGATGTTCAGGAGTATACCATTACTAAAATTCATGATGTGAGGTAGTTTGCGTCTCATTTTATCTATTACATTCTGTTCACCAGGTACTAAGGAAGTAAAAAATGCATTGAAAACACAATAATGAAGACAATTAATCTGAACTCTCTTGTAGAAATGGCTTTTGTGAAAGACAGAATTTTCAACTGCCTCAATGAAGTCCCATTCTCCCATCTTGGAAGTGCATGTTTAGTGCCTAAAAGCCCCATAAGCCACCAAATACTGTGTTTTCTACAAGCTGTGTTATACATGAACAATAAACATACTACTAAACATTAATAAGAAAAATTAAAAAGTCTGGATAATCGATATGACAGTACGAAGAGACAGCAGAATAAAAGAGAAAGAGCTGGAGAAAACCACAAAATACAAAGACCAAATAACAGTACCATGTCTGTGGCAAAAGAAAGCAAAGATAGTACCAGTGATAATAGGTGCCTTGGGTACAATCCCCAAACAACTGGAGTACCCCTTGAACACCAGTGGTTGCAAATAGCAGCTTTATTTGCAACAGCTTACATCCTGCAATGATACCTTTAACACCAACAAACAACATCTGTTTATTCCAGGTCCTTGAACAAAAATGCCAAATCACCTAAATTATGCTAAACACCTGGCTGACTGTATGATAAACCATAATAATAATAAATAAAATGATGATAAAATAAGCAAAGTTGGTACCAATGCTAATAGGTGCCTTGGGTGCAATCTCAAAACACTTGGAGCATCACGAACACCATTAGCATTGACAAACTCACCATCAGTCAATACAGCTTACATTCTGTGATAAGACCTTTAACACATTCACATCTACCTATCCCAGGTCCATGGGGAGGATTCAATAGATGGACAAAAATGCCAACTCTAGTCTGAATATATGGCTGATTATGCAACGAACCAAAATGATGATGATGATGATGATGATGATGATGATGATGATGATGATGATGATGATGATGATGATAACAATAATAAGAAAAAAAAACATGATTTGAATAAAACCAAAATAGTTCATAATGGAATTGGAAACCAAGCCCTATGAAAAAGGGATTAAATAACGAGTATGTTTAGTCTGTAGAAGAGATAGCCTTCAGATATCTAAAGAGCTGTCAAACAGAGGAGACAACGTAGTTCTCTTTCACCCTAAAGGGACAAAACCAAAACCAGTGTATTGAAAGTAGGTTCAATTTAGATGCATAATTCGGAGAAGTTTCCTGACAGGAAGAGCTGTCAAGCAGTAAAATATGCTGCTTCATGAAGTGGTACATCCCCCTTCACTGGAAGTCTTCAAACCTAGGCCAGATACCCATCTGTTAGAAATACTTCAATAGATTCTGAACTAAGCAGAGGTGGACTAAATGACCTATGACATCTACGATGTATCCTCTTGTGTTATGATTCTTATCCTAAAAATGCTTGTTTCTGTGGTTCACTTGATCTTAAAAAAAACAAGGGGCTTCCAGAAATTGAGGACAACAGCCAAAGTTGGTAATCTATTTATAGTTTAGAAGGTCAACATACAATCTAGTTTGTGTTAAAACCTACCCACCCACTGGTAGAGCTATTCTAGAATCAGATTTTAATTCTAGCATCTATCTGTGTGGAAGTAATTTTCAAGATAGTCACTTGGGATAAATCATCTCAGTTCTAAGCATTGTTTTCAAGGAAGGCCTAGTTTTCAGTTGGGAGTAGTAAATTTAGCTATCCAGAAGCATTCCGCATTAAACAAGACAAAGAACTAACTGTAATTGGTTTGCCTAAATTGTCAGTCTTGTCTGACAGGATTTATTTTACACATATCTCACACAATGCAAGTTGTCATTGATTTGAGAAATGAATTGCTCTGGATGCAGCTATTCAGTTTCTGTCAAGTAGGTGGTTTTTTTAAAAAAAGCTGCAACAGAGCTATATTAAATCATGCAATTTGCCAGCAGCAATTCCATTCTGGAACACTGCTTGAATGAAGCAGATCCATTCTAACAACTTACATATCTTTGCCAAGGCCCATTAAATTTATTGACTTGTAGAGTTCAAAAAGTAGGCAAGATTTTCTTCATACTGTATTTTTATTGGCATATCTTGCAGCAGCGGCATGATAATTGTCCAAATAGTAGGAAAGGGCGGATAGCTTTTCTAAAGGATTCAAAGCCTTTGTTGAAATAACAAACTCTTTATTCAGAAGAATCAATAATATTACAGGGAGGAATAGATCAAAGAGCTTCAGAGATATTTTTAAAGCAATAACAGTTTTGCAGTTTTTATACTGATGTGAAGAATTGCAGCTATGATTATTATTATGGATGTTTTAAATTGATAACCACGATGCAATATTATAAACTACTGTAATAAACACATATACACATATATCGGGAATAGTGTTTTAAAGAAAACATTTTCAGAATGATGGCAAAATCTTTTATTCCGTTCTAAATATTTTTAAACAGGTCTATTAGTAGATTTACATTTTAAAGTAGCAACAAAAATGAAACTTGCTGCTTCTAGAAATTAATCACTGCATCCAGTAGAAATCGGAATGACAGAATGGAAAAGACCCTGGGGTGCAGGTGCTGGAGTGGCGGTAATTCAATTCCTCCACGGAGTTGAGCCCATGACTAATAAAGCTTCCAGTCTGCTTGGTCAGTCATAATGCAAGTAGAACCAGCAGCTGAAGGAGAGGCTGACACTTGACTAGCAATATGAATTTGATGGTTCATTCAGAAAAGGACACTAGAAGGTAGTCTAGAATGAAGATGTCTGCACTTCATACAGCAAAAATATAAACATTTCACTGAGGCAAAATATTGTTTGCTTTCCCAGCTTATTTTATTACATGGATCTACCTACTGTCCTTGTAAACCATGGTCATGCCTTAGCATCTTGTTGTGACCCAGCGTAGCAAACCCCCAGAAACGACACACACACGCACACACACTTGTCCAAAGTAAAGTAGGTTTTATCACTAATCAAGGCTTAGTGATCATTCAAGTTCAGAGTTTCTCCCCAAAGTGCTTGTTAACATTCACAAACACTTTGGCCGGGAGTTCAAAGACAAAACAAAACAAACAGATTATGAAAACCTTAATTGCCTCAAATTGCTGGAATTGGCCGAGAGCCCGGACTGGAGTTCGTCCAACTGATAGCACCGACAGAGTACTCAGAAGTAAAGACATCCGTTGTTTCCAGCAAAATGGTTCATTGTGAGTCAACCTTATATAGGCTTAGGGCGTGGCCCCTCTTCCTGCAGAGTTACCTGTGAGGAGACCTCCTTCTACAAAGCCACTCTTGCCGGCTCGCTGCCCTGTGTGCCCTAGCATCAATCAGAGGCCCCTCCTCTTCACTGGAGTCACTGAACTCCTGCTGGGGAGGTGCAGAAGGCCCTGATTGAGCATCGTCCTCTGGCCCTGCTTCCTCTTCGGTCTTGGACTCCGGTGCCGGAGCTACAGACTGCTCTTGCCACCCTATGGTCTGTTCTTGTTCGTCCGGATCCATGAGCAGCTGCACGGGATGGGGGCAAGCCACAACACTTGTGCAACATAGCCACCTGCTTTATTCAGCAACAAATCATGGCTTATTATAGGTATGATCATTAGTCCATGAGTATCTGCACTTTAGCCAGTGCCGTCAATTGACATAACTTAATTTCCCAAAACTTTTGAAACATTTCTATTTTATTTTATTGTTCTTGGATTTTTAGGGGAGATTTGTATGTTAAGATTACCTGAAAGAGAGGATTGATGGTAAAAATATTTAATGGGAGGAGGAGGAGGAGGAGGAGGAGAAGGAGAAGGAGGAGAAGGAGGAGAAGGAGAAGAAGACTATAAAGCACAAAAACTCTTCAACATACAAGGGTAAAAAAAAGAGTTTAAAGAAGAAGAAGAAGAAGAAGAAGAAGAAGAAGAAGAAGAAGAAGAAGAAGAAGAAGTTAATTATTATTTGACGTTAATAAAAGTAGGTCAACAGCAACTGATCTGCTCTTGGCCCAATAGCTGGCAATTAGTAGCAGAAAATAAGCAGGCCAGTGTGGCTGGCCTGTTTTTTGCCATTGTGCAAGACACATGAAATGCTGAGCATGTAGAGTGGTATCGCTATGCAAGTTCCATAATGCAATGGTGCCACAATGCAGGCATGTAAAGGACTTGCTCAGTGATATCACTGCAGGACAGAGATCCTATAAAATGTCATATTTTGCTGTTGAGATCCTTAGTCTTAGTCTATTTTTCTGATAAGGTGGAAAATGGCACCACGAGCTTTTCTGCTTTTTGTTGAGATAGTAAGTATTCAGCATTGTTGAAATCAAAATCCAAAAGCTTTTACTTAATATATAGTGATACCCAAGCCTCTGTTATCTTTTACTAAAATCTCTTTTTTTAGACCATTTGGCACATTTAGAATGTTAGAAATACATTTCTTTCTGTTCATTCCCTTTTAAAAATAACCAGAGAATATTTGTTCTATGCATCCTTTCCTTTATTGAAAAAAAAGGAAATTATATGGGTTTGAAGCATCAAATAACTACATGCAGCAAACCCAACCTCCTTAAACAGATGTTCCTCTTAAGAAGATTATTCTGTGCCTGAGACAGCTTTGCTTCTTATATGCAGAGACATGATATGTTGGATTTCTGGTGCTGTATCCAAGTTTGCGACACCACAAAAAATAACTTCATAAACACTGGGAAAGCTGCTTAGTTTAAAAACCCTAGTCCTTCTTATATTTACAGTAACCAATGAGCAAACGATGAAAAGGAATATGAAAGCAGAATCAAATGCATTAGCTACTACTTCAGAATTGAATGAGCTAATAGCATTAAAATTGCAAGTTGAGAATAGAAGGGATACTGGAATATTCATAAAAACACTGAACAGCTTTTGTACAAGTTGAGCATATGGTAGATTTCTGCACCTTCTACAAATAAAAACACACATTTTTTTTACCTTATAAGTAGCAAATGTTACAAAAATTTCAAAGAATTCCTCCAGTCTCTGTCTACCAATAAAGGAGAATATTTGTAGCTCAGTGATGAAATGAGGGATCCTTGGTGCTCTCTGAGCTTGGTTGTTTTCTTGCAGACATTTCATTACCCAAAGTAGGTAACATCATCAGTGCTAGTAAGGAGTGGGGTTTGCTCTTTATATACCAGTGGCTTGTCCTGTCAGTGTTCATGGAGACTGGTCTTAGAGGTTCTTTGTTTGGTCTGTTTACTGTTAAGCTTGCTTGGCAGTTCCTTGATTCGGATATTGTTTGCTTCTTGATTGTTGGTCTGATGTTAATCTTGGAGTTAATCTATGGTTATCTGGGTGCTGATTGCTGATGGGGAGGTGTTCTGGTCTTTTTGTTCCCTTTTTGGCTTGTTGATTGTTTCTTTCATATAGTATGTAGATATTTAATTTCACAACATATGGACAGACTTAACCATAGTTTCAGCTGGGAAACTGTGACCATCCTAGACCAAGTCAAGTCCAAAAATACTAGGGAATTTCTAGAAGCCTGGCATTCTAACAAATTAGCCATCAATAGACACATAGACAAAAACAATATCTACATACCATGCAAAAGAGACAATGAATAAGCCAAAAGGGGACCAAAAAACCAAAAGCACTCCCCACCAGCAATCAGCCCCAGATGAACAGAGATTACCTCCAAGATTAACATCATACCAACAATCAAGAAGTAAACAATACCCCCATCAAGGAACTGCCAAACAAGCTAACAGTAAACAGAGCAACCAAAGAACCTCTAAGATCACCCCCATCAACTCTGACTGGGCGAGCCAATACAATATAAACTAAGAGCAAATTCCAGTCCTTACAACACAGATGATGTTACCTAGTTTGGGAGATGAACCGCCTGCAAGGGAAAAAAAACCAAGCTCAGAGAGCACCAAGAACCGCTTAGTTTCTGTCTATTTTGTGAAATCTTTTGGTGTTGTTTAGCTTAAGTTTTGATGATTAATGAAACTCAAAATTTAGAAGGAAAAAAAATCCTTCATTCTTGCTAAGTCAAGAACAAAATTTGAGGTTTTCCAGATGCTGAATGGACTTTTACAATAATTCCATCGATGTACAAGTGTTCTCCATCTTGATCTATTTCTGGTGACAATCTGCAGCTCTTCCAAGACCATTCTGGTAATATTCCTGACTCCATCCACATATAATTTATTCATTCTCTTCCTCTTATTCTACTTTCTTCAACCTTACAAGCGTAACATTTTTCCTAGTCCATACCAAAATTATATGACTTTCTCCTTGCTGATGATTGCCTCAAGACGAGCAACTGCTAAGAACTTTATCTAGATCTATTACCACACATATATTGTCTCAAGCTATACATTTCTACTAGAAGAAACACATCCTGGGTTATTATTGAGCTTTGCTTATTCTTAATGCTCTTTTCTAAGTTTATCATTGCCTTATAATCTCATCTTTCTGTTTCTACACTGTCTATAAAGGCTGAAGTTCGTAAAGCAGAAACCAATGATTGTCAGGCCAGAAAGAACAGCCATAGCTGCCTTCCATAGCTTTGAGGAAAGTCAGGAAATATTCTTTCTCTCAGAAAGGTGTGGAAAAAAAACTTAGCATTTAGACTTTGGAACCAGACATATACATCACTTGATTACTATAGGCAGTAGGCAAATTTTCTACATATATGACTTTTTTTCATCTGTAATAAAGCAAATTACTCAAACTGAATCAGGAAAAGTTGTATTGTTAGCTAGTTACAACATGTAGGATTGAGTTTCTGCAGAACGGCGATTTATTGACATGGCTGCTGGAAATTTGACATTGTCCAACTTTACCTTTTCTTGAAACAAAACCATAAAGCTATTTACCAACTTCACCTCTTTGCCATTAACTGTAGTTTATTAAGCATGTTGATTAATATTAAGCATGCTGATTAATATTTCACTTTCATAACCTGGTCTTAAGTTTTTCTTACATTCAGCTAACAAAGAGGTATCATCTGTATTTCTCAAAATATTAGCATAAACAAGATTTATTTTCCAATATTATGGGAAGATTTTGGCTATTACCTCTTCTATTGGGGCAGCACGGGGACTCAGCAGTTAAGACATTGGACTGGAAAGCTGGCCCGAGCACCATGTGATAGGGTTCACATTCTCACCCCAGCTTCTGCTAACCTAGCAGTTCGAAAGCATGCAAATGTGAGTAGATAAATAGGTACTACTTTGGTGGGAAGGTAACAACGCTCCATGATGTCATTACGGCCATGTCTGCAGAAATGTCTTGAGACAGCGCTGCTCAATGGCCTTGAAACAGAGATTTGCCCCGCCCCCTATAGCCGGCAACGATTAATGGAGTAAAATCTACAGGGACTCCTTTTTACCTGCTACTATTAAAGCAGCAGTGTGGAATGTGTCTATATGTTGCCTCTAATCCTAGGAATTGATTTTCAATGACTGTTTCTATTAGTCCCATGAATTCAAGATAAGAAATAGGAAACAGGAGTGGTCTTCCACATATTCCACATACAACTCTCGGTGCTTTTTACTATTGACCATGATGTCTAGGACTGTTACAAATTATTTGAGGACCACAGATTCTGGCCTACAGAATAAAAATTGTCGGATTAAAAAAAGTCAGTATCCAAAATGCACTTCCCTAGTCATGTGGAACACAATAGAATTTTTTTGAATAGACTGCTCTGCAAGCACAGAGTGTCTCACACATGCACACAAAGCCATAATTAGTTGCACAGTAACACTCCCTCTACAATTAATTATTTCATTAAATGATGAGCCACATAATCATGACAACAATAAAAACCACTCACACATTTAATCTATGTACAATCATAAGAAGGATTTATTTCAGGGTACCTTCTGTAATTAAATCTTGCTACTTTGTGTTGTGAGACTGTTTAAAATGCAAAACAGTAAACCCGAACCAGACTTTGCTAAAACAAAGAAAATTCAAGGTTTTAGTGAAAATGAAACAACTGAGCAGTCTTGCATAAACCAGTTGCTTCTCTCCCTGCTTCCCCTATTTCCTGGTGATACTTCTTACCATGCAGAATATAACTGGGGAAGGAAAATGCCCAACATTATTTTTAGCCATGAGTGTTGCAAATAAAGTACAAGCATTGTAATAACTGCAAATTAGTTTCAGTTCAGATGGGGTATAATGGCTGCCTTTCAGTTTGTTGCCTAAGTGGCACTGAAATGTACCAAGGTGTGTTTATTCAAAGAAAGAGCTTCCATTGAATTGGGCAAAGTACTGTAACCTGGAATAGTCTAATAGCACTCCACACATTTTAATAGAACATACATTAAACAGTGAAGAGTGATTTTACACAATATTGTAGATCTGGTAATCACACACCCGTGTGCCAAGGGAAAATGCTAAGTGAAAAGTGTTCCCATACACGATCATATGAATTCAAACTAGATTTTATCTACTGTTGATGTTAGCAAGATTATATGATGGTGCAGTATGTGGCAGAAAGTGATGAATCAGATTTGATATTAGCTAACGTCTCAAAGAGAGAGACAGTTTGGTCTAATGGTTAAGGTGTTGAAGTAGAATTGGCAGCCTAAGTTCTAAAGCTGCCTTAGGCATAGAATCACCCATGACTCTCTTTCAACTCTAGGAAGAACCACTGCTAAAAATGTTGCCAAAAAACCTGCAGGGACCTGGGGAGTCAGACACCAAAAGTCAAGCCTGATTCAATGCCCAGCCCACCTTCCAAAAATCCCAAGTGCAGTATTTCAGCTCACCATCTTCAACTGTATAACATGTGGAATATTCAGATTAAAACTGATTTAATGTTGTAGATAGACCTAAACTTGATTCATGAAGGAAAAAAGACACTAAGGTAAGATGGGTTATATTTCTGCATATTTGGCATTTTTCTAGAGGATGTCATCTAGATTAGTCATACTGCTTCCTGGTCTTACCTTTTGAACAGAAGTACCACCAAGATTCTTACTTTATTTTAATAGAGTGCAGTTTATAAATAATGCAACAGTTATAAAGCTTCTTACTGAAAGTTGTTACTTTTCTTTTCATTGTATGGCATAATATGATGTTTTCCACCTAGAATCACTAGTTGAGATGGGCTGCTATAGAAATCAATCAATCAATCATCAATCAATCAATCAATCAATCAATCAAATAAATAAATAATACAGTGGTTATATTTACATGATACTGTAAGCCTGGTTTATCATAAATCATTGATAAAAGTCTTTCTTACACGAATATTATACTAGATGATCCAACAATGTCTAGCCGGTTACCATGTCTGTTGGCCAATATTACATCAGCTTTTATGATGACTGACTAACACTTCTTGGTTTTGTCTGAAGGCTGGACAGTTAAAACATTCCTCTGCAATGACTGGATTGGACTGGAGCCATTACATGAGCAGGGAAGGGCTGGAACTCCCTGGCTCACCCCATCAGATATATATGTCTTTTTACTTTTTCAATGCCTGCAGAATTTGTATGCTGCAGATGCTGAGATGCTGCAGCTGGAACAGCAGTCCCATTTTGTAACCACTCCTGTTTTCTATCCCTGGAAAACAAAATGGGGACTTAAACATAAAGTAATCCCCATCTGAGTTTCTCTCACATGTGGCCCCACGGATCAGAGAAGTCAACTAAAAGCAAACTCCAGGTACAAATTTAAGGACCCTAATATTACAGATTGGGACATTTACTGAGCCCAACATGCCATGGCTTAGCATATCACACAAATTAATTCAATGTCTTAATTTATTCATCACACTAAGCCATGAACTACAATAGTTGATAAACCACAATGCAGGTAGTCCTCGACTTACAAAAGTTTGTTTAGTGACAGTTTGAAGTTACAACATCACTGAAAAAAAGTGACTTATGACTGTTTTTCACCATTACAACAATTATAGTATCCCCATGGTCATGTGATCAAAATTCAGATGCATGGCAACTGACTCATATTTATGACGGTTGCAGTGTCCCACGGTCATGGTCAAATGTCTCATTTAGCAACAGAAATTTTGGGCTCAATTTTGGTCATAAGTCGAGGACTACCTGTAGTTAGTTTGAGTTCACAAAACGAAGTGAATGAGTTCTATGAACCAATCGCATTCCATTAACTTCAAGATGAGTCACCTGTGGCATGTTTGCTGAGTGACTTAATACTGTAACTTCTCTAAAGATCTAATCAAGTCACTGAAGAAACCTGGCAGCATCTGTTCAAAACTAGCACATTTTTTTCCCCAAAAGGCATAGTTTTTGTGAACTTTGTGTACAATAATTAATGAACTCGAAGTTGACATCATGATTCAAAACAAGCATATGTAATGCCAAATCAACTTCCCATGACACTCTATAGCCAACCTCAAAGTGAATGTTTTAGAAGACGGGAACTCCACCATTGAGTAGAGGTTGCTGAACTCACATCATCACATCTCAGAAGGTGTCAACAAACACAATGGGTTGTAATGCATTACACTTATTAATTGATAAGTGTTTGCCCTGTACAGTACTCCATCTCTCAGATAACTTGTATATGTATCAACCTTTCTTTCCCTCTTTCACCCCAGTTTAAATCTTACAACAGCCTAGTCGTTGTACTGCATCTAATGAAGGGGGCTGCAACTCACAAAAGCTTGTCTTTTAATAAAATGTGTTAGTCTGAAAAAGTGGCACAAGATTCCTTCTGATTTTTCTGCCACCAGACAGTAATACCTCTCTCCTTCTGGGTGAAATCACTGATGGCTAAGAGATGCTGTGATGCCTGCAGTGAATCATCAAAGCGCATCAGACTTGATTAAAATCACCCGATCGGGATGATCGCATAAGCCCTTCCAGCTTTCGACAGTATGAGACGGCCCACTGACCCAGTTCAAGGCTGCACTGGCCACCATCTGCCCGGTTTAAAACTTGGCCATTCCTGCCCGCGCAGGGATCTTTCACTGGCCAGGCCAGGCGAGCTTGACCAACCTGACGCCACGGATGGGGGGGGGGAAGCCTCCCCTCGAAGAAAAAGGCTGGCTGGCAATATTGCTCCGACGGAAAGTTCAGAGGAGCGCTGCGCGCTCCTCCTCCGAGGTCGGAGAGGCGCGGACGGAGAAGCGCGAGTGCCCAGCAAGACGGCGAGACGGAGGAAGCGGCTGGCTTGGCCGTCGACCGAAGGACCAAGACGGCCGCGACCTCCTTAGCCTTGAATGAAGGCCGCCAGCTCGCCACTCTCGTCATTTGACCGACGCCGCCAGCAGTGCCGACGGTGGCGAGCCTTGCGAGCTGGCGCTCATGCGCATTGCCGGCGATGCTTTCGCGCTGTCCTCTCCTGCTCCGCTGGTGCTCCTCCTCTCGCGGTGGCGCAGCGGCGGCTACTACACTAGAGTCGTGCGGGGTTTTTTTTTTTTTTTCCCCTCTCCCGCCCTCCCGTATCAAAATTCCTGAGTCGGAGAAACTGCCTGCTGTGGGGGCTCTTCTCTCTCGCCTTCACCCCGCGCCTGAGGGCGAAAAGAGTGAGGCGGATGCCCTGGGCGCCGCGCTTGCTCGTTCCCTGGCGGCGTCTCCCTGCCTCCCTCCCCGCCTTCTCCGTTTAATTTGCCAAACGAGATTGCGGAGGGCTCCAGGCTCCCCGGGCTGGCTCCCGTTGGACTCGGCGCTTCTCGCCGCAGGAGTCACAGCCGTAGCGCGGTAGTGCCGGCTGCCGCCTCTGGAGGCGCGGCGACTCACGCTGAGAGAGGTGGGGAGAGCATCTTCGGCCACGGACTGTCCGGGGAGTCCGGCGGAGGTGCCGTGATTTCTGGTAAGTCGTGAAAGGTTGGCATTTTAATACGGACCCCGACAAATGACGAGACGGACCCCTTCTGCTTGTGGAGACTTTCCTGTTGCAGGATCCCAGGATCCATTAGATCTTGGAGGGGGTGGGGAGCGTGGCTTAGGCTGGCTGTAAGTAGTGAGGGCAGTGTACTCTGTAGATGCTCAGGAGCATTTCTGGGAAGCTACAAGAGCCCCAGATTCGGCAACCGTAACTTGCACCCAGAAAACTGAACTCCCTGTTCAGAAAGAGCCTTCGCAGTTGGAAGGAAGGGAGCGCAGGGGCCAGAGGATGCCGACCTTTGCTTCTGGATTCTTGAATGCAGAGGGAACAAGTGGCAGCCAGCCGGTTATCCTATGCTCTCAGAAGATTTTAGTCCAAGAATTAATGCAATATACACAGAATTTGAAGAGTGAGCACGCAAATAGCTTGGCCTGTGAAAGGGCTTTCTTTCTGCATCTCAAGAATGAGGTGCCATTGATCCGAGAGGGCAGCATTTTGCTAACAGTTGTGGGGCTTGCAGAAGGCTGAGATGGAGAAGGGGTGGTGCAGTTTCGGGGTACAGAAATGGCTACCACTTACTCCCACGTGCGAAGAGGGATTTTAACCTTCTCCCAGAAGAAAGTTCAGTGGAAATCAATAAATACTTCTTGAGCTGGTGCATTTCTTAGATCTTAAGATTGTGGTATCAGTTAATTGATTGCAGCTTGACTTTGGGGTGGGCGAAATGCAGTGGAATGATGTTCCTGTTCAGTTTATGAAACTTGCTGGGTGGTCTAAGGAAAAATCCTAGAATAAATGTGTACAGATGAATGGGGAATGACAAAATTGTTTTTGAGAGGCACTTTAGAAGGCTTTGCGGAGGAGGGGGTTGAAGAAAGCTCAAGAGGAAAGAAAAAAGCTGAGAGAGTAGATGCAACTTGGCATAATGTCTAAATAAATTAGTGGAAGGTTGCCAATTATGAACTTCAATAACAATTTGTGTTTAGGTGCCTTTACATTCTGAAATTAAGGACTTGTGCAGTCATAGAATTTGAAAGGTAATGTGTTTCCTTGGGGGAGGGGGGAGAAACCCTTAGTTGTCTATAAACTGTAACATAGGCTATAAGAGCTGGTTGTTTGATTGCAGCTATTTGTGGTTGTAATCTCACATAATCCCCATGATGTCAGTGGAAGTATTTGTAAATTAATGGTTTGTAAAAAGCAGTCCAAAGAACTACGGTCTGTTGTGACATTATTTGGGAGAACATGATGGGATGAGGAGATTGCTGCAGTAGGAAAGAAACCTCTATTGTGATTCTAGCAGAGGATGGAGAAAAGGTAGCATGTGGCAAGGGTAATGTACATGCAGTATGAGTAATTTACTCTAGCACAGAAAGAGCTGCAGGATTATTCAGTTCCAGGTATTGGATCACAGGTTGTGCAGCATCTAGTGGATTGTTGCCAAGTCTTTGTAAACAATGGCAAAGGGATTTTTTTTTCCCCTATTCCAGTCACAGCACATTTCAGTTAGATTTATTTCTAAGTTAACATTCTCTCAGCTATCAGTTAACTGATTGCAGCTTGACTTTGTATGTAGTGGTACCTTTGCTTGTCCTCAGATGTATGTGAACATTTTTCTGAAATCTGTCAGCACCACTTTAGGGTCGTTGTGACTAGTACAGATGCTGTATTTGTGCAGATTTATCTAATTTAATTTTGGAATGTGGGAACTCATGCATATCAATGGACTATGGAAGAATCCCAAGAAATAGCTTTTGGGAAGCAGTGATGGACTGAAAACTGTTCCATAAAAGCACAGCTAATGATCACAGCAGAAGTGGAAGCTGGTGAATGGATCAGCTCAGAATTCCCCTCTGGAATAATGAGAGGACCAGGATCACCCACAGGTACTCCATACAGTGGTGCCCCATGAGGAGCCTGTAAGAGTCTCTAATGGTTTTTAGAACTCTGGGAGCTGAAGGAAAGTCATCTCACCTAAGCCACAGTTCCACACCTTCAAAAAGATACTGGGTTTGCATACTTCTTTTCTTAACCACTTTAGGAAATTTCTTGTTAATGGTTTTATAGATGTCAAGAATCTTCAGAAGAGCAAGTTTCATTACACTGTGTGAATTTCCTTCTATTCTTGATAAAAGAAGTTTCATGCAAGTTTAAGGACTTAAACTTACCGTACTTAAACAGTAAAAGGGCTACTCAAATGTTGGTTTTGGAGAGTTTTGCAAATTTTACACACACATACACAAAGATTTTGAAACTAATTGTAAGAAACCTTACATAGAAAGTATTGTAGAATAAAAATGATAAAAGGGGACTAAAAAAGTTGACTAGAGGAAAATAGAAAGAACTAAATATTATAATTAAAGGAGAAGAGATCCATTAATACAGAATGGAGCAGTATTATTTGAATGTAGAACAATTCAAGGGTATTTAAGAAAAAAGCACTAGTTATTTTTAAGAGTTTGCTATTATAAAAATGGATTAAAAAGAAAAGGAACAGATTTTACTGGATGAAATAGAAACGGGCTGATCTGGATGTGGATGTGAAAATGGATTTTAAAATATCATGCTTCAAGAGTGATATGCAAAATGATGTTACACTGAACTTACAAATGAAACCAGCTGATGTCTTGATAACTTAAAGAGGATATACAAATAATAAACCAGAAGAGTAACTTGGGTAGCTTTATTATCTTGGATTTACAAAAGAGATGTGCCAAACCTATAAGGTGTTTCTGATAGGAGACAAGGAGTGAATGATAAGAACACAATTTGTGGAACATTATATGAAGGGATTAAAAACCAGGATTATTAAAAGTGAACAAAAGGAATACCAAATAGGTTTATTTGATCAAATATAAAATATATAGTGTGGTTTCTGATAGTTCTTAATGGATTTGTATTGACTAGATCCAAACGACAAGGCATTAAGGATTTGTTTATAGATAAGAGATAAGTTATGGAAAGAATATTTGTTGTTGTTGTATTAATAGAGAAAATGATATGCTACTGTGTTAAAAATAAAGGAATATAAATTTGATTTATTTGATTGGGGTTAAAATATGTGTTATTTCTGGTAATTCTTAATGTACTTTTGCTGTTTAGGGCTGAATGATAGGACTTTATAATTTATATATAAAGATGAGATATGGGAAGATCTTTTGCTGAAATGTCAGATAAGGTAGTAAGTTACCTTAATAATAAGTAATAAGTTACTATATTTATCTTGATAAAGTCATTTTTATATATCTCTTTTTTCTGTGCCTCTTCTTTTTTCTTTTCACTTTTTATATTTTTCTTAGTATTTTTCTTTTTTAAATTTGTATCTTTAAACCTTAAAAAATTATTATCAAAAAGAGAGAGCATTCCAAGAAACCTTTTCTTCATTGGCAAGAGCAAGATGATTTTGACAATATTAAGTATATAATTATAATTTGTGGAATAAATTAATACTACTCAGTGTATGATAGAAGAGGTGAACTCTGTGTCTGCATTTCATTCTTGGTTTCACAGCACAGAAAATGAAGAGCAATTATAAGAAGGTGAGAAATATCGGCTGCTGTTAGCATCCAGCAGACCTTACCTGAGCAGGAACGTTAAAAGCAGGGTCAAGCCTTATTGGTATTTGGATGGGAGACTTCAAAGGAATAATGGAACATTAATCTGCGAAATCTAAAGAGAAAAAAAGCCTTGAAAAAGACAGTGACTAACCACTTTTATATGGTAGCCAAGAAAACTAATTGCATACATGATCATGAAGTCAACAGGAGTTCAGTTCAATTTTACTTTAGTATACAGCAGTATGTCTCAACCTCTGCAACTTTAAGATTTTGAGAGCCACACAAAATGACAAAGGTGCAAGGATCCTGCTATAAAGTATACTCTGGATAGCTGCTAGTAGTTATTGGCAATGTTTAATTAGTAAACCACAACATCTGTTCTCTGGATCTTTTGAGAGGCAACTACAGGTCAAGCTAATATGGTACCTTCTGCTGTTTGAAAAACTACCTTATTTTGATAATAGGATTGTTTCTTCTAAAGCAGGAGAAAGAATAAACTATGCAGATAGATATCAGTCATGATATATAATATTAATTTTTCTGAACTATGGTTGCAACTGTGTCTTAGGTTTACTCAGAAACAATTTTTCTAAATGTGTTTAATGATCCATCTAAGTTTTAAATCATTAACTGCAAACAGTATATGACATCATCACTTGAAATATATAATAGAAATGATGCCAATGAGAAGCTTAACTTTATTTTATACTTGCAACAGCCTGTGATGTAGGTTAGCCTGATGAACTTTGCTATTAAATGTAGAAATTAGGAGTCATAAGCTATAGAAAATGCTGCAATGAGCAAACTATATACTATATACATGTATAATTCTTGAACATGGTAAATTAGAATAAACTTTTGATCTTGGGTCTTAAAGTAAATTTTCACATGCATACTGGAAATTTTAAGATTTGTAGTTCCTATACAACTAGAAAGCATCATGTTAACATGTTAAATGATAATACATCATCCATCATTAAATGTTGCATATACTTTCTTTGGATTGATTAGAAAAATTTCAAGATAATTCTCTTGCACATAGGGTACAATGCAGGGGTGGGTTCTAACTTACCTCGCTGCTGGTTCGCTTCCTCACGCGCCGTGTGGCCGCGCCTCATGGGTGCGCGTGCAAATCATTTTTTTTAAAAAAAGCCAAAAACAAGATGGTGACGCATGCACAGTGCCAGAAACTCAGTTTCTGCGCATGTGCAGAAGAAAAAAATTTAAAAAAAAAATTCAAATTTTTTCCCCCCAAAAGTTTTTTAAAAAAAAGATGGCGGCGCCCACGGACCAGCACCAACCGAACCGGATCCATGACATCATCGTGACATCACCAGCGGGTAGCTACCGGTTCGGGAGAACCGGTTCTATCCGGAAGGAACCCACCTCTGGTACAATGCCCCCATAAAGTGCAGCTGCAGTGCAGTCTTTGAAATGCCACTCCCAGGCTGAAATCTTTATTTCCTTTGGCTCCCAAGCAGTATAAAACCTTTCCTTCCACCATGCATAAGCTGGAGCTTTCTCTGCATAGATGCGGAGGTGTGTATTTATGGCGAGCTCTCCATGGAACTTACTCCCACTGTTACTTGAAGAGAAAACTTCCAAGCTAGTCATGCAACAGAAAAGCTTTTCAGCTAAATACAACTAATGATCTACTTATCTATGTACACAGCCAGTGATTCATAAGTATCTGAACTGTAACGCTGGGAATATGAAAGGTCTTTAACCTTTTCTTTGGATCTGGCACTCGGAGATCTGGCAAGGAGCAAAGCAATTTATTATCATCATTTGTGCTGAATATTTGAGCTGATAAGAAAAAAGCTTGTTTACATGTATAAATCATTTTGCAAAGTATTAAGAGTCTGCCAGTTAGGATTAGAATTAGGATTCAGAGCAATTAAAATATTGAATAATTCGTGCTCTGTCTTTAGGCCAGAATATACCATGGTTGATGTATTTACAAATTGCAGGAAGGATAAAATCAGATTTCAAGTATGAAAGAGGGATATTAAAAAAAAAATGCAGCATTTGAAATGCTCTTACTGTTATCTAAATATTAAAATGTTAACAATCTTTAATTAACACCGTACAAATAGCACTGTATTGAAAAAATAAAATGGATTATGTAGTTTTACAATATAATAAAATATTACAATAAAATATTTGAGGCATAATTCTTTCATAAGTCCTTTCTTGGCAAGCCTGCTGCAGGGCATGCATTATGTAGCTCTTTAGCACGTGGAATCAGAAAAGGTTATCCTTGACTCTACAACCTGCAAAAGGAACATTTTAGGATCATTTTTTATATATTTTGTAATCTATACACACATTGATTATATTTGGATATTTCACCAAGCCTTAATATGATTTATTATATTATATTATATTTTATTTTTATTTTATTTTATTCTATTTTCTCCTTTTGGTTTCTTATGATTTATCAATTGTTGTTTGTAACTTATGATTAATGATTGTAACTATGATTATCACCTATGACCTAATACTTGCTGTTTATATGTACACTATGAGCTTATGCACCAGAGACAAATTCCTTGTGTGCCCAGTCACACTTGGCCAATAAAGAATTCTGTTCTGTTCTGTTCTGTTCTGTTCTGTTCTGTTCTGTTCTGTTCTGTTCCGTTCCGTTCCGTTCCGTTCCGTTCCGTTCCGTTCCTGTTCCTGTTCCTGTTCCTGTTCTTGATGTTTTTGATCCCACCTGAATGTAGCAATCTGGATCCCACCTGGATACAATTACTTTTTTCTTAAATTTTTAGTCCATTGGACTCTTCAACATTTTATTAATGACTCTGATGAAGAGGCAAAGAGATTATCTATCAGATTTGTATATGATGCAAAATTGTATGGGATACCTAAGGCTGAAGAAGAGAGAGAATAAGTTCAAAATTCTTTTGACAGATTAGAGAAGTGGATGAAATAGCAGAATGAAATTAACATTTAGAAGCATGCCAATTGCCAAGAAATCAGATGGACACATGAAGGACGAAGATTATTGAGGAATTTGGAGCTATAATGTAGGTTTTCACAAACTGAATTCTGTATGAGTCAATTGTAAGATGCAATTGTATGATTGTAAAAAGGCAAATGCAGCTTTAGGCTGCATTGATAGAAATTCCAAAAATTGGATAGTAATAGATGTTTTCTTGTATATATTGGAGTTCTTATCCCCATCTTGAGCACATTTTTCAGAACCATTGGAACAGGTGCAAAGGATAGATGGCTTAAAATGTGTATGAATTTAGGCAATCGGTTCATTTAACAAATCACAGATAACCAAACAACTGTTTTTTTAATAAGAAAAGAGTATTTATACTGTATATTTGTTTGACAACAACAATTTAGTCTTGCTGTATATTAAATATAATTTGGATGAATAAATAATTTTGGTGAGTATTTCCATGTTACACTTAAAAAATTGTTCTTTTTCTTTACAGAGACAAAATGCTTTAAATAAAGACATCATAATATTAGTGCAAGATTACAAATCACTTTGTACAAATCAAATCAAATCAGAATCAGTTATATTATTAAATATTTTTGCTGGTACTTATGTGTATGCCCCATAGATGTTGCATGGAATGTGAGCCATAGTAATCATACTATCCTCTATAAATAAAGGTAAAAAAACCCCGACTACTTGGAAGAATCGTTTAAAAAATTTAACAACTACATAAATTATTTTTTCTATTTTTTTGTTAAAATCTATTTTAATGAAAAATTAATTTCCTGGATTATTCTTAATATATCTAAAAGCCAGTGTTTGCTGAAGAAACTTTAATAACACTGGATAAGAGAGGCAAGGCTCATTCATGCATCAATTTCCATTAAGTAACTTAAGTTTCACATTATCCAGTTATTAAAATAATTTTAATTTTGTGGATTGTACCATCAGCAACCTGCTTTTTAAGAAGAAAACATTTCCTAAGCTAAAAATAAATTGTTAAAAGAATCACAGGGTTATTTGTTGTGACATGAGTCTTTCATTCATTAATCTTTATAGACCTTAAGGCAGCATTCCATTATTTGTCCCAGTCACAAATGAAAATGTTCAGTTGACCTGGATTCTTCAACCATAGAAAAGAATAGGAAAGAAAATCCTTTTCTGAATCCGTGTGGATCATGTAATACTCTATTTAGGTTACATAGCAGTTAAAAAAAAACTCATATTGTATATTAGTTTACTGACAGCAAAATAATTCCTTTAAAAAATTAGGACTATCATTGAAGATCAGTAGCAATAGCACTTAGACTTATATACCGCTTTACAGTGCTTTACAGCCCTCTCTAAGCGGTTTACAGAGTCAGCACATTTCCCCCAACAATCTGGGTCCTCATTTGACCCACCTCGGAAGGATGGAAGGCTGAGTCAACCTTGAGCCTGGTGAGAGTTGAACTGCCAAATTGCAGGCAGCCGGCAGTCAGCAGAAGTAGCCTGCAGTACTGCATTCTAACCACTGCACCACCGCGGCTCAGTAGCTGTATCAATAACTGGATAGCAAATAGCTTTTTATAAATCCAGAGAGGTTTCCCTGAGAGTTCTTTTTTGTTTTTAGCAATATATTGATTAGGGTTGTGCAAAGCCTTAAGAGATGGGTCAGAAGCAGTCACCCAAGATCCAGTTGTGTTGGCCATTGAGAGATCTCCATATGTGCTCCCATGTGCTGTGCAGCGTTTATGTCAAAGGCTTTGTATGGTGCAACTTACATGGTTTGGCTGTTTACATGCAAAACAAAACACTGTTGCAAAGGTATGATTATGTTGGGAGAATCAGCAAGGTTATTGAGTATTATTCTAGCAAATATTTATTGTTATTTGTACACAAAAGACAGCTACAATATTTCAGATGTACAGAAAAAGCCCCGTCTACAATATGGAAGATTGGTACCAACAACAATGGGCATGATTTGAGATAACTTAAAAAGGTCAGTTGCAAAATCCATTCCTTTTCCCATCCCCATTCTTGTACTAGGACTAATGCTGGTTTATTGTTCTGCTAACAATAATACCCTTATCAGGTTCTCTGCTTAACTTGTAACTTGAACTTGATTTTAACTGCATAACTGAACATATTTATTTGTTCCAAAGTTTCACAGTATAAATTAAGCAGCTCCTCCTTTACATGTGTTGCCCATATTAATTTTTGCATAAATTGACAAGTTTGCTGCTGAGGCGGTAATACTGTTAGAAATCTGTGTTGTGACTGCTGTTGGAATTCTGGTCACTATAATATCATGCCAGTATGTGATTAATGTAGAGCTCAAAAAGGTGCAAAAAATGGAAGTCACTCATTACCGAACTAGAACAATCCCTACAACAGGAAGAAGCATGTTTTCTAAAGCCAGAGACCCTCCCAAAGGATCAGAGGTGGCTTTCTAGTAATGTAGATTTTTTTTCCTCTTTTCTTGTGATGGGAGGTGTTGCACAGAAGATGAAATGGGAACATTTTAAAGGAGTCAAATATCCCTGTTCCTACCTTTATTTTAAGTTTTTTTTTAAGCTGAATATTATTTTATTTTGAGTATTCTTCCAATTTACATGGAATGACATTGGCGTGCTTTGGTCTTACGTTTTTAACATTCCATATGCATGTTTAAACTCCCATTATAGCAACTTGAACTGGGACCAGTTAATCTAGAAACCAAGTCTTTCAAAGTCTTGATTAGTAATATTTATTAAAATGAAGATGCAGAATTCCACTGAACTTTCTACTTATTTAAATGAGAAACCTATATATGGGCAAACTAAGGCAGAGAGATTCTTGTTCATTTTTTTTCACTTGTTTTGGTATGAGGGGGAAAAAGCTTGTCTTTTCCATTAAAGAAGGAAAGGCTGCACCTGTCAATTGCTTTGGGAATGGCTATTAGGCTTGTTATCAGCATGAGAACCAGCTTCCACAATATGCAACATTTTGTGGTTTTTACTATTGTTATTGCAGCATTATAGCCATATGATTAACATATGGTTCAATGTGGTTCAATATATACCTGTACATAGGACACATTTTATTTTTCCTTTCTGCCTGGAAAATATTTTGACATTCATAATATGATTTATAGACTTTTATGAGCAAAATGTACTCATAAAAATGTATTTTACAAACCAGAGAGCTTTACTTGTGTTCTAGTACCATAGCAACTGTATTCCATATTTGGTGTTCAAATTTGGTCTTTTTAATCTTCTGATCCACCTGCCGATTAATCAGGGAAGCCTGTTATCCGAACATGGTACAAATCTGTACAGCTCAATTAATTCCAGTAGTATGAACATTAGCCAATGTGAAAATGGAAAAAGCAATTCAGTTCCTTTCATATTAACACTTTTAAATTATAAATAATATTATTTTTATTCTTTAAGAATAAATACTTGGATATTTTGCCACAAAAGATAAGAGCTTGGATTCTGATTTTTTTAATGACACTTGTTAAAAATACAAATTTTTAGTGCTGTGGTTCCATTGCTGATAGTTTGAAACTGTTTATAAAATGACAGTTATGTATAGCATTCCTTCAGCTTTTCAGTGTTTTCATCTATGTAGATAAGCTTTCAGATCTCTGCAGCATTAGGCAATAATAGTGCAAAACATTTTACTTCCTAGAATAAAGATCCAAATATGATTTTAAAATACAGTTGTTATTTGTGTCAATAGAAATACAGTTGGTTAGATATGTTTTGTTACGATCAGTTTAGCTTAAGTGCTTGCTGCCATTCATTGCAAGTATAAAATGCTTATCGTGCTTATAAAGGTAATGGAAATATGTCACTCTGCAGTCTAGCTGAACTTAAAGCTGTGACTTATAGCTATGCTCTTGTGGATCACTTTTAGCAATGGAAATGGCAAACATGGGGAGTGATTCATTTCAGTCAGTTCCAGTTGGGACCAAATAGTTAAAAACACACTGTTATATTAGGATACAAGGCAGGGGTGGGTTCCAAATTTTTTTACTACCACTCTGTGGGCATGGCTTAATTTTGTGGGCATGGCTTAATTTTGTGGGCATGGCTTAATTTTGTGGGAGTTGCTTGATGGTCATGTGACCGGGTGGGAGCGGCTTGACGGTCATGTGACCGGGTGGGAGCGGCTTGACGGTCATGTGACCGGGTGGGAGTGGCTTGGCAGTCATGTGACTGGGTGGGGGTGGCTTGGTGATCATGTGACTGGGTGGGCATGTGACTGGGTGGGCATGGCCAACTTGACGTCACTCACATTAGGGTTAGGCTGTCTGGCCTCTCCTCGCCTCAAAGAGATACAATTTCCCTATCTATTTACTACTATTGAACATCCAAAATATACTATTTAATCCTATGTATATATGCCATATGTGTGTACATACATATTACACACAGGCACACAAAAATATACATTATCTACTATATATACTGTATGTGTACACACACACACAGATCACACACACACACTGCTCTTCTAAAACTATACACATTCAACCTCACTTACTGCATTTGAAAAAACACAACCAGAGTCCACTTTCTGCCACACATTTAACCATAACTTCTGTACATTAGAACATTACACATGCCTTCAGATGTACTTCCCTAGCTTGCACATGACTGTTAGAGCCAGGAGATGTCATGGATTGAGTAAAATGTGGTGAAACTCACTTAACAACGCTCTTGCTTAGCAACCAAAATTTTGGGCTCAATTGTGGTCATAAGTCTTTCTTTCTTTCTTTCTTGCTTTCTTTCTTTCTTTCTTTCGGTCTTTCTTCCTTTCTCTTTCC
>QLTV01002657.1:467196-484869 GCA_003457575.1 Thermophis baileyi
CACCAGAGAAAAGGGGAAAGGCGCACTCTGGATTCCGGACTCCAAGCCTTCCCTGAGCCGGGAAGCCGTCCTCGTTCTCATTCTTCCCAATCCCTTCCCTTCCCACTTCTGGATCCTTCTTCCCCCTCCCCCCCTCGCTTCCTTTTCCTTGAAGATCCTTTCAGGGTGGGAGGGAAAACCAAATAAAAACGGGAAGGAGGCAAGGACAGAAAATGGTGCATGGCTGCAAAACAGGAGAAGGGCATTTTTTAGCCACTTTCTTGGACTGAAAAGTTGAGGGGACCCAAGCAGGGGTGGGTTCTAACTTACCTCGCTGTCAGTTCGCTTCCTCCCGCGTCGCGTGGGCGTGCCTCATTTGCGCGCACATGCACAGTGCCAAAAAAATCTGAAAAAAATAAATAATAATAATAATAATAAAAAGCCAAAACCAAGATGGCGACCACATGCATAGTGCCGGAAACTTGACTTCTGCACATGCTCAGAAAAAAAAATTCAAAAAAATTCAAAAAATTCAAAAAAAATTCAAAAAAAAGATGGCGGCCTCCACGGACTGGCACCGACCGATCCGGTTCGGTGATGTCATCGTGACATCACCAGCAGGCTGCTACCGGTTCAGGAGAACCAGTCCGAACCGGGAGGAACCCACCCCTGATACAAGGTCTAAATTAAGTACCCTGTGCTCGCTCTAGTGTAGAGTTTCTCAACAACTTTAAGATATGCAGACTCCAGCTCCCAGAATTCTCCAGCCAGCAGCTTAAACAGAAAAGCAAAATAACAAAATTGGAAGGAATCTTGGAGGTCTTCTAGTCCCAACCCCCTGCTCAGGCAGGAAACCCTATACCCCTGATGGCGAACCTATGGCACGCGTGCCACAGTTGGCATGCGGAGCCATATCTGTGGGCACGCGAGCCATTGCCCTAACTCAGCTCCAGCGCTTATGCGCATGCTGGCCATCTGATTTTTGGCTGGCCCCGCCCAGCCACCCCTCCCCTACCAGGAGTTTCCACGTGGCCCATTTTGGATGCCAGGTAAGTACAGGGCTCATGCGGAGGCTCTGGAGGGAATTTTCGGAAAGCCTCTGGAGCCTGGGGGGGATGAAAAACAGGCCTACCGGGCCCACCGGAAGTCGGGAAATGGGCCGTTTCCGGCCTCCAGAGCACCTCCGGGGGGGAGAGGCCGTTTTCGCCCTCCCCAGGCTCCAGGAAAGCCTCTGGAACTTGGGGAGGGCAAAAAACGGGCCTACCAGGCCCACCAGAAGTCGGGAAACGGGCGGCTTCAGGGAGGCTTCGCCTCTGGAGGCTTCAGGGAGGCCTGCTAGGCCCAAAATGGGGCACGGGGGGGTCGTGCGTGCATGCGTGGGGGAGCACGGGGGCGGGGCAGCACATGGGTCACGCATGCATGCGCAGGGGGAGGGGCATATGGGGGGCATTGAATTATGGGTATGGGAACGCACACACACGCGTGTAGCACGCGCTTGTGCACGCTTTCGGCACCCGAGGGAAAAAAGGTTTGCTATCACTGCCCTATACCATTTCAGACAAATGGTTTTCCAATCTCTTCTTAAAAATCTCCAGTGTTGGAGCACCCACAACTTCTGGAGGCAAGTCGTTCCGCTGATTAATTGTTCTGTCAGAAAATTCTCCTTAGTTCTAGGTTGCTTCTCTCCTTAATTAGTTTCTATCCATTGCTTCTTGTCATGCCTTCAGGGTCTTTAGAGAACAGGTTGACACCCCCCCTCTTCTTTGTGACAGCCCCTTAGATATTGGAACACTGCCATAATGTCACTCCTAATTCTTCTTTTCATTAAACTAGACATACCCAATTCCTGCAACCATTCTTTGTATGTTTTAGCCTCCAGTCCCCTAAACATCTTTGTTGTTCTTCTCCGCACTCTTGCTAGAGTCTCAACAATTTTTTAATATTATGGCGAACCAAAACTGGATGCAATAGTTGACCCTGACAGAACCTTTTTGAGAAATTATAGCTTTAGGGACCAAAGCTATCAGCTGAATTAGTTAGAACATCATGCTAAGTCGGTAGCACAGTAGGGGGGAGGGGATTGGCAATTCATCCTAGAAGCCAAAAGCAGCAGGAAGACCTTGAGGCAGAAGTCTAAAATCTGTTTCCAGTTGAGAATGATTAACTGAGGTGAAATTTTAAGAGATTTTGATGAGGGAAGAGCTATTGAAATCTAATTAAGAGCTTTTGCAGTTTAGAATTCTATCCATTATCTCTAAGAATTTTAGAAGCTATATTCTGACTCCAATTGGAAACAACACTTTATTTCCTTATATAAATAATCTGCTTTTAAACATCTTTCAAGGTTTTTTTTCCTGGTGAATGAGTATATATTGTGATATAATTGTCTCCATCATAGAATACACATCCATATCAGAGGTGGGTTCCTCCCGGTTTGGACTGGTTCTTTAGAACCGGTAGTAACTTGGCGGCCTGGGTCGCTAGAACCGGCAGTGACCCAGGCCTGCCATGCTCCTGAACCAGTTCTTTCAGCAGCACCATAGGCGCCACCATTTTATTTTTTGCTTCTCCGCATGCGCAGAAGCTTTTTTTAAGCACTGCACATGTGCAAAGTGCACCTGCGTGGCGCAGCACTGAGCAAACCGGCAGCGAAGAAAAGAAGAACCCACCCCTGATCCATATATAATTATATCTACAATAAACAATGTCAAAATAGCAACCTCTGTGATACTGTAGTATGTTTCATTCACCTTTCATTTCACTTCCAATAGAGGTATTTCACAATAGCATATATTGCTAAGTTATGTTATACATGGATAGAACTACATCTTTGTGGCTTTGAAATTGCCCCAATTTTTTTCTCAATCAATATGTAGCACAGAGCAATGATAACGTAAAAAAGAACGTTCCACAGTGTTCACCAATGGTGCCACAGAAATTACAGCAATGTAATAATATAACAATATGCTCTACAGGTAGAGAGTATCTTCATCTAAAAAGCCGTTGGGTAAGTTTTTGGATGCTGCAGAAATCGCTACTCGAGTAATCATTAATTATGCAATGGTTCATTTTAGTAAACTGTAGTACCATGTGGAGAAAATGGATCAACAATAAACTCTTTCAGATATTGATGCATATATTTTGGACCAAAAAGTGGCAAATGTTAGGCTACGAATTCTATGTGAAGTCCATAAATTCACCAGCACTGCTGAAGTGAGATAAGAGCCAAAGTTTTTTTTTTTTTAACTACAAATAAAATCTGTCCAGGCTTCTAAAACAATTTGTGTGAAGTGCTATGAATCTTGTGTAAACTTAGCATCTTTCTGCTGTTCATTAAAGCAGGCTGACTATTCCAAGTTCCCTGCTGCTTTAGAAGTTGCATTAACTTTATGAGTGAATTAGAAATGGAAGCCTGAAAAAAATCAGGTGTTCTAATGAATAGCAGAGAGATGCTACTGCTGGATGAGAACTGTAACACTTCCCTGAAAGCTTGTGCACAGCCCTAGTAGCTACTACATTTGACACAAAACTACTTCCAAAATCAAATGCAAGCCATCCAAAACCAAATCTAAGGAATTAACAAAATGCACACATAGATTTATTACAATCAATAGAAATGTAAGTTAAATTATGTCAAAAGACAGTTACAAAGCAGAGCAGGAAAAATACGTGAAATTAAAGAAGAAATAAAAATAAAAATGGAGGACTGGTTCCCAAATGAGACCCTAAGAAAGGTAGATTTCTAATAATGAAATAAGTTGGAGGAAACAATGTTGTTTTGTGCAGTTACTTTAGCATAAGCAAAGTTGTTATTGCAAGAAGAATATCAGTACTAGGGAGCACTGTTAGTAAAATTTACAATTGCAACAGTGTAGACCCGTGATGCAGAGGTGGGTTCCTGCCGGTTCGGACCGGCTCTATAGAACAGGTAGCGGGAATTTCCCCCTGCTCGCTGAACCGGCAGCGATGGCCGGCTAGACACGCCCCCGAACAGGCTCTCTTAGCGCTGTAGGCGCCGCCATCTTGTTTTTTGCCTCTGCGCACGCGCAGAAGCTGTTTTTTGTTTCTGCACATGTGCAGAAGCTTGGTTTTTAGCACTGCGCATGCACATGCGCGCGCCCACGCAGCGCATGAGGAAGCGAACCGGCAGCGAGGTAAGTTAGAACCCTGCTGTGATGGCGAACCTATGGCACACGTGCCACAGGTGGCACATGGAGCCATCTCTGCAGGCACGCGAGCCGATGGCCAGGTCAGCTCCATAGAGCATGCCCGTGCGCCTCTCACCACTCAGCTGATTTTCGGGTCTCTGCCGGGAGATGTGCGCACATGTGTGGGGGTGGGGTCACATGCGCATGTGTGGGGATGGGGGTCGCGTGTGCATGCGCACAGGGGGTGCGGCGCCCCCGTGGCCCATTTTTAGTTCCAGGAGGCTTCAGGGAGGCCTGCTAGCACCAAAACAGGGGTTGCGTGTGCATGCGCAGGGGACGTGGGAGTGTGCGTGGTCGTGCGCGCATGCGTGGGGGTGGGGGTCGCACGAGGGTGTCGTGCGTGCATGCATGGGGGGCAGGGCCTGCGGGGGGGACATTGCATTATGGGTGTTGGCACACGTGCGCATGCTGTCGCGTGTGAGAGAGAGCTTTCAGCACCCAAGGAAAAAAAGGTTCACCATCACTGGTGTAGACCTTTTAGGGGGGGGAAATGCACCTGACCAAGCATTTCACACATGGAATGAATCAGGAACATTCTTCAGTTAATGTAATATTAGGGTTACTTTTATAGTTTTGGTGATTCTTTGTCCTATAAATGCTTGCTATTATTTGAAATGTCAGCATCAAAGGCAGCCATTTTATTCATTTAGCTGGCTCCAGCCTGGTGTTGGATTTTAGAAAATGTTTTCAAGAAAAAAAAAGCTTTCAAAACTGATAATAATCAATAGGGTAACATTCTTCACTTCCCACTTTATGTTATTTAGAAGCTGTTTGACAGTTGGAGAGCTTCTGCACATCAGCCTAACATTTTTCAGAGATTGCATCACCACTGACATCTGTGATTTAGTAAAATGAATGTGTTCAGAGTTTTTAACCAGCTATATATGTTATTTCTTTCTTACTTGCTTTTGTCCTGCATATATGACTAATCAGGAGGCGTTCCTGCCAAGATGAATGTCTAGCTCAAGGGAATAGTAATTTTTGTGCCACACTTTAAAACATAGCATTGCAGAGATGGATAGAATAAATACAGATGATTCAGAGAAGTGGTGACTTAGTCTGATAGTAGCAGGGGTGGGTTCTAACTTACCTCGCTGCCGGTTCACTTCCTCCCGTGCCGCATGGGCATGCCGCGTGGGCACGCATGCACGCGCTTCACACGCGCACACATGTGCAGTACTGAAAAATATGAAAAAAATCCCCCCCCCAAAAAAGCCGAAAACAAGATGGCGATGCATGCGCAGTGCTGGAAATTTGGCTACTGCGCATGCGCAGAAGAAAAAAACCCGGAAAAAAAATCCAAAAATAAAAATAAAAAAAAGATGGCGGCGCCCATGGACCAGCACTGAAAGAACTGGTTCCATGATGTCATCGTGACGTCACCAGCAGGTCGCTACCGGTTCGAGTGAACCGGTCCAAACTGGGAGGAACCCACCTCTGGATAGTAGTAATGCTATGCTTTGCAATCAGAAAAATCTGCAGTGGTCCACTCAAATGAAAAAGGGCTAATGGCATGAAAACACAAATGTCTCCTCTTCTGTAATTGAGTTATTGCTTTCTTTTAACTAATTCAGAATAACAGAATAGTCTTGGTCACAGGTCACCAACCAGTGGTCCGCGCACCATTTTGGTGGTCCGTGGAGAAATCTTGGTCCCTGGGCCGGATATGTCCTAGAGCAATTAATCCAGTCCGCACACGGGAACACAAGGCTCCACCGCCCAACATCACCCCGCCCACATGCCAGCCCCCACTCTTAAGGCCAAGCGCAAACATCAACTTGAGTATAGCGGTGCGAGCCACATGAGCTGGAACAGGAAGGTAAGACCAAGAACTCACCACGCTCAGCCGAACGGCTGCCTGGGGGGGGGGAGGTTCAGCCACCTTTCGGGCCTACATCTCTCCTTCTGCGAGGCCTCTGGGTGAGAGGCCCGAGAGAAAACGCCTGCTAGATTCTCTCCAGCTGCTTCTCTCTGCTGTAGTGCGGCATCAGCATTTGCGCGGCATCAGCATTCCGCCTCGGTATATTTGCGCCAGCTGGTGGCACAAGGCAGCCCTCGTCTCCTGTCGCTTGGAACTCAGAGCGGTAAACAGCATCTGGTCCGGGGAGCAGCCGGAGTTTGCTGTCCATTGCGGATGCTAGCTCGGCCCCCTGCAAACTCTCATTTCTCGAGGAGCCCGGCTGAAGTTTCCTGTGCCGCTTCAGCGAGCGCTCCTCGAGAAATGAGAGTTTGCAGGGGGGCGAGCTAGCATCTGCAATGGACAGCAAACTCCAGCTGCTCCCTGGACCGGATGCCGTTTACCACTCCGAGTTCCAAACAACAGGAGACAAGGGCTGCCTTGCGCCACTGGCTGGCGCAAATATACTGAGGCGGAATGCTGATGCTGCGCAAATGCAAGAAGCGCTTCGCTCCTGCAGCTTCCAGCCATCGCAACCCCCGCTTCGGCCTGCTTTCGCCCCCCCCCCCCCCCGCCGCCCCCATCTTTTCCTTCCCGCCAGCCTCCTGGTGCGGGGCTTTGGGCGAAGACTGGAGGGAAGAGCTGCTGGTGGCGAAGAGCCGGAGGGCCTTGTTCCAGTGGGACTGTATCATGGCCTGGAACTGGCTGACCATCTCAGCCGGCTGAGCCTCCAGGTGCCGGTACCTGGCCTTGCACTCCCGCAGGTCTTCCCTCTGCTTGGAAAGCCTATGCTCGTAGTCCTCAGTGAGGTGCTTCTGCTGAGTCTCCTTCTCGGTCAGATCCAATTTGAACTGAGCCAGCTGTTTTGCCAACTCTTTCTCATGGTGGCTGCTTAGCTCCAACAACTGCTTCCTATTTGGGCCCGAAGGAGCCCGGGCAGGCAGGTGAGGAATGGCTGGGGGGGGAGGGGGGAGTAGAGGCCGGCGAGGCGCCCCTCGACGTGAGTGACATTAAGTTGGCCACGCCCACCCAGTCACATGACCACCTAGCCATGCCCACCCAGCCAGTCATTAGGCAGATCATATTAGTGGTCCGTGGGATTTAAAATTATGAATTTGGTGGTCCCTGAAGTCCAAAAGGTTGGGGACCCCTGGTCTAGATGATCTTTAGTCCAACCCCCTGCTCAGACAGAAAACCCTATACCATTTCAGACAAATGGTTGTCCAATCTCTTCTTAAAAACTTCCAGGGTTGAAGCACCACAACTTCTGGAGGCAAGTCGTTCATCCCTTAACACTGTCACTAAACCAAATATAGGATATAGATTTTATTTATTGCATGTTGTCTGTAGTCCTTTGTTTCTCAACCTTGACAACTTTAAAATCTCTGGACCCCTCCCAGAATTATCCAGTCAGCATGGATCACAAGCTTTCACACATTTTAAAGTTGTCAAGATTTGTTGATTAAGACTATGCAGATACAACTACGGTATTTTATAAATACATGACAGCAAACTAGGATGTGTTGTTTGGGGAAAATTGTTATGGTATTGTTCAAAGTGATGTAAGGAAGTTTTTATAGCAGAGGAGGATGATATTTTAGTGATCATAAGCCCAGTTTTGACATTTGAGGAGAAGTGTGGGCCACAGTAGATGGACATAGGATGCAAAATAAGTAGATTCGCAGCACTTAAATAGCCAGAACTCCACTCTATATGATGATAGAGTTGAATTTATCTACATAGCCTCAATTAGCAACAGCACTTGGCCAACTTCAGTTGGACTCAGAAATTAAGCAAACTCATGCCTGGTGAATACTTGACAAGATATTTTTGAAAATACCAGGGTTATAACCTAGACCAGTAAATTGGGGGGGAAAAATCTTGGGAGAAGGTAGCAACAAACCTTTCCATTCCCCTCTCCCAAAAAACATGAAGATATTTTATCCAAAATCAAAAACTTCATAAATGAAGATTTTATTTTGTATATGTAAATGAATGTTGATGTTTTTTAACTTGTTAGCAATACACTGTAATGGTGACATTAAATAGTGTTATAAAAATCAAATGAAAAAACAAATAAGGTTGGGAATAAAGTTCTTTTATGCTTATGCTATCTCAAAGAAATTGCCCATGAGCAAAGCCTGCTGCAATATACATTTTCAGTGATTGCTAATTTTCTATTGTTTTATGTTAATTGGGTGCTGAAATATGTATGATAAATGGAACAGCAGTATCATCAGTACTATCACTGGTGATCACAAGTTAGGTTGTCTGTTAAATCCAAATCTACTCTGATAGGAAAGTTTGCAATATTGATTAATTTGCTTTAAGAGATATGCTTTGTCCCCCCCAAAGTTCTAGTGCAGAATGTTCAAAGTTTTATCTTCTATTGTTTACAAAAGATTGGTAGAACAGAAGAAAATTAAAAAGAACAAAAACCACCTGCTGGAGTCCTTAGCTATTATATTCACTGACTCTGCTTGAATTGATTGATGTGAATGATGTAAAGACTGGAATGGGACAATTGGCTGCTTCACCCTGGCCCCCCACCCCAACCAACCCACTGTAGACTTCCTTTCCCTGCCACTCTTTCCGCATCACTCCTCCCACATCGCCTCGGTGCAGGCGATTCGCTGTGGGACAAATTGACCTGGCCAATTTGCCACACGGGACAATTAGCCGTGCATCCCAGCGGCCAATCCGTGCGCAGAGGGGTGGGCCCAGTGATGGGATTCAAATAATTTAACAACCGGTTCTCTGCCCTAATGATTTCTTTCAACAACCAGTTCACCAAACTGCTCAGAAAGTTAACAACCGGTTCTCCCGAAGTGGTGCGAACTGGCTGAATCCCACCACTGGGTGGGCCTCTGTCTTCCCATTGGACACAGCATGCAGAGGGGGTGCTGGTTGGGGCAGGCAATGGCCTCGAGTGCCGGGCTTTTTCAAAACAGGAACAAAAGGGATGTGGATAAGAATTCTTAATACAGTACTACATCTACTACTTTTCCTCTTAAAACCTTCTCCCCCACTTTCCTTAGCAAAGCAATGGAATAATGGGAGGGAGGGAGAGAGGACTGAAATAGATTCTGGATTAGAATTCCTGTAAATGAGAAATAATGCATAAGTAACCATTTTAGGCATAATTTTGAAAGAAAACAATAGTTTATATAACATGAATATCTATCCTTTCTGCCTTTCCTCTGTTCCAGTTTCAAGCTTTCAGTAAATGATTTGCAATGAATTTTGTTTAATCACTAAAGGCAGACTTGAACCAGAGCTCACCAGTACTAGCTCAACATCTTAACCACAATCTCACTATGGCTCAAAAAAATAAGACTCAGCATTGCTTCAGCAGCCACATGGCCCAATTTAAATTCTTTACAATGATGTTCGCCTAATGTAGGTTTGGCCACTTTCTGCAGCCCTTCCTTTTATTGTTCGCCATTAGTGCTTTTCTGTGTTAGATCATCTAGATACCATCTCTGGACTGCTGATGAAACTGAATGCAAGTGTAATACTGTTATTTTCTTCCATTATGAAAATATGTAATTATGTTGTTAATTTTGTTCAACATATTCTTTGAAATAGTCTGAAAGTATTATGGTAACTGTATTATGTCTCAAAAAAAAAGTATCTCTCCAGCGTCTTCGCATTGTATAAAGATGGGGGGAAAACTAAACATTTATTATTTACATGTTCGAACTTTATTTAAGCAACATTAGACAGAATGTTTTTTTGTAATTCCAAAAGGAGTTCTACATTCTATGTGGTCTGTTTTTCAACAGAAAAAAACACCATCATGGGGCAGAATAATAACATGCATTTGCAAATAAGAAGACTAGAGTAATTATAGTTCACAGTCTTCTTGGAGTGATGGGTGACATTGCTGAAATAGTAGACTTCCGCATAGTCTATTAACTTGCACACTTTTTTGTTTATTATATATTTATAACCAATTATTTTGCTTTTAAAATAAGCAGAACAATAATGAGTGGGCTACATATTTAATGAAGATTGTTAATAGAATATGAAGAAATAAGAAATATTAAGGAAATAAGAAAAAAAGGGAAGATGACTGCCAAGGTGCATATAAAGAAGTTAAAACTACAGATAAAAGTAGTTTGTAGTTCCACTTTTGGTACTTTCTCTGCCTGATCAGATAAAATTTGTTCCAGATCTGTTATTCCTTAATTAACACCATTTAGACTTTCCTCCATTAACACCATTTAGTCTATCCATAGATGTAGACATCGTTACTGACAATGTTAATATTGTAGTTACTAATTTCTGACTGCATTCTTCAAATATTTCTTCAAATATTTCTGATGTTATAATGTTCTGGGTAATTTTGTAAGTCCCAGTATTAACTGACATCAACAACAGGCTTGTATTATTTTTTTTCTTCTGCTTAGAATATTTAATCCCCTCTAATCAGTGGTGGGTTGCTACCGGTTCGCACTGGTTCAGGAGAACCAGTAGTGGTAAGTTGGCCAGGGTCGCCGAACCGGTAGCGACCACTGGCTGGCCACACCCCCGAACCGGTCCCCCACTCGGACACTCGCCCTGCCTCGCCTTCGCCACGTGCATCCACAGAACTGCCACCTCCTGCCTACACACAGGTAAGCATTCACGCTAGCCTAACCCCCCTCCCCGCCGGGCCAGCATCTCCCGAGGCCGCCGCCATTGCAGCTGCGGCGGGGACAGGGGGCAGCCTGGCAAGCTCCGCAGCCACCTGGCTATGAAGCTTTCTGGGCCGGTGACCGCCTCCCGCCGCCGGCCAGCATCTCCCGAAGGCTGTGCAGCCGCGATGGGGACGGGGGGGAGAGGGCAGCCTGGCAACCTTTGGTGGTTAGAAGCTTTCCAGGGTAGGTGGCCCCCTCCTGCCACCAGCCAGCGTCTCCCAAAGGCTGTGCAGCCGTGGCAGGGACGGGGCGGAGAGGGCAGCCTGGCAACCTTCGCAGCCGCGTGGTTAGAAGCTTTCCGGGCCGGCGGCCCCCTCCCGCCACCGGCCAGCATCTCCCAAAGTGCCCTCCATGCCGCCACTGCCCTCTCCTGCCACCTCCCTGTTCTTCCACCACTGCCCTCTCCTGCCACACCCATGAGGACTTGAAACTTGAGCTGGCAATCTCGCGCTAAGACGGACATTCTCTGGCAAGACCAGCCAGCTGGCCAAGGAGGTAGGTGGCTTAAAATGGCACAGAGGCGGGGGCGAAGGCCGGGAGGGGGATGGAAGGAGGGTGCAACACGCAGGAGGCTCCCCGCAGTTCCTCGGCTGGTCCGGGCTGCAGCTGACCCCGCTGCCCTGAGCTGGCGGAGGCACCATGACATGGCGAGGCTTGCTCGCCTTTTGGGCCTGGCGCGCTCGGCTTCCGCAGGGCCATGAAAGACTACTTTAATTTATAACCGAGCTCTGTACAGTGGCATGTTTCTTTTTAATACCTCAAGATGAAAACTACCAATGTATGAATTGTGCTAATATAAATTATGAATCCCCCACTTCAAAATATGGGGGAATGTTGAGCCCCACTTTCCCAGCAGGAAATTTATCATAAATCTTTTCCAAGAAAATGAACAGAACTTAAGAACACTTCATTTTGGATGTAGCATATTATACTCTTTTGTTTTTTGTTTTAAAAGTGGTAGAAGAATATTGCACTACTATTTCTTTTTCACCTCTCACCACCTCTATTACTCTCAATTCATATGCCAAGATTTGTGAGAACTTTCTTGCCTCTGACCAGGAGAGAAGAGCTTTTAATATGATAGATCACTTCAGAACAATTTATAGGGGCTGAGAGATCATTATTTGTATAACTGCAGTTTGCTTTCTCTAGAGGTCAGTTTGAGTTTATTCCAGGCTTGTATGAAGACAGTTACGATTGATGGAGGCACCAGTTCTGAGCAATTAAACTCAGTAACAACATTACATTTAACTTTTAGTGGAACATTTTAACTTATGGCTTAATTTTCCTTTGTGTGCTATATTAACCTATCCTCCCTTCCCTTCACAGCTGGCTGCTGAAACCTAAAACTTATTACCAAGGATATTTATGATCTTCTAGAAAATGTGTGTTATTACTTACATAACCTTTGCAAGTGCCTGTTTGCACACAAATATCTACAAACAGTATAAATTAATTCAAAAACCCTAACCAGTTTTAATCAAAAGCAGTGTGCAGTCTACATATTTTCCTACTTGAAATGGAATAGTAATTTCCATTCCCTTCCCGTCTCATTTCATTTATGATTTAGCATTTGAAGAAAAAAAATCCCACAAAACAATTCTTATTCCCTATTATTGGAATTATGAGAATGACCAGTTCTCCTGATTCTTCATGATACTGCAGATCAGCTGCATTTTTGGTTCCACTTCCCATCAGCCCTGCCCACTTCTCCAATCCCTGAAAGATTTACAGGGCAAAATGTGCATCTTGTCTCATCAAAGTTTGCCAACCTGGTGTGAAGGAATGCAGACCTGACCTTGGATACGCTTTCCAAGGTGCCCTCCACTGGTATTTGAGAGCAATAAGGTTCTCATAAAACCTAAAGTGCCTTTTTGATAATCAAATGTAAACATTGAAAAAAAAATGAAATGTTCTTCTATAATGCTACTTCTTGACTATCTATAAGACATGTAACTAGAGGTTTCAGTTCATCTGTTGGTGGTGCTATGGGCTCCTTATTTTTGTTTTCTAGGCTTCCGAGTGGAATTCAAATGCTGGTTTTAATCTGTGAAGTCCTATACGGTTTGTCACAGACCTATAGGCCATCTACTCCGACTGGCTTTACCTGTGCAGTTCATATGTTCCAGGAGGAACTATAAGTGGTCCCAATTTTTCAAGTTGAGGAGTACAGAAGTATACTTGTATTTGGAACAGCCTTCTGTGGAAAATTGATTGGCCCTCGATTTGGTAGCCTATTTCAGAACTATTTCAGAAAGCATGTGCTGATGGAGGTGATGCCATACTTTTTTTTTTTTGCTTCATGTATATGAGTTTATTTTCTTTTATATTTAACTATTGATTTAATTGTACCAAGTACATTTTACTGCATTGTTTCTTTCATGGCTGTACTGAAAACCACTGAGAGTTTTAAAATTGTGATGTGTCCAAATCCAATACATAAATAGATTCCTACCGGTAATTTGTGTAGATACTTAAAGATAATGAAACAATGAGGTTTGTACACTACACAGAGAAATAATAAATTAATACAGAAAGTATGGCTAAACATTTTCTTATCTTTTCAGAGGTAGCTGTTACATGAAATAGACATTCCTTTTATCTCAATTATAAGGTAGAAAGTAGATACTCTACCTTCTGTGGATCTGGTAAATTAATTCTGAAGCTTTTGAGGAGGCAGACAGACCTCAGTCATTTCCCCAGCCTCAGACCCCAGCTTTTTCTTTTCCTTTGAAAGGAAGAAAAGCCTTTTATAACCACTACAAGATAAAGGTCTGGAGGAATCTGCCATTGTTTATGTGACAGACAACTGGTGTTCCTCTTGGATGTTTCCTGAGGATGTCCAAACATTTGTGAATGTCTGAACCTGTCCTGTAGGAAATACATTCAAAATAGCACTGTGGCCTTTTTCAATTATCCTCAGCCCTTTGAAAACAGTTTCTATAAGATCAAGAACAGAGGTGGGTTCCTCCTGGTTCAGACCGGTTCGCCCGAACCGGTAATGATCTGCTCATGACGTCACAAAGATGTCACGGATCCGGTTCGGTCGGTGCCGGTCTGTGGGCGGTGCCATCTTTTTTTATTATTATTTTTTTGAATTTTTTTGAATTTTTTTTCTTCTGCGCATGCGCAGAAGCCGAGTTTCTGGCACTGCGCATGCATCGCCATCTTGTTTTTGGCTTTTTTTGAATTTTTTGATTTTATTTTTTTGCACTGCGCATGCGTGCACGCGCAAAGCGCACACGCACCCACGAGGTGCGCCCACGAGGCATGCCCACGTGGCGTGGGAGGAAGTGAACCAGCAGCGAGGTAAGTTAGAACCCACCCCTGGTCAAGAACTGGATGGATGTTAAGTAAGGGAATGGAGAATTAGTGAATTAATAGAAATGTCAATTTGCTCAATATTCTGTAGTTTGGGGTCCAGGTCAACATTTTGTGTAATTGTTCATTGGTGCTTAATGAATTTTTGCTCCCTAGCCGAACACTGAATCCATTTGTGGTTTTTACTTTTAAAACTCAAACCACAAAGACATTTCTTAATCTTTTAAGTAACCCATAGTTCTGCATTTCTTTTTCAGTGCAACTGATTAATGAGTCCCAGGTGGCAGCCCATGGTTCCTTCTGTTGCAATATATCTTGGCTTGTTGTTTCTTAATAGTCTGTTTGGAAATCAATGTGAATTGTCAGAATGGAGAAGTACTTATTTTCATTTATTATCAATATTAATAAGAAGATTGTGTGTTCCCTCAAGCTCTAGTCTGTTAGTAAGATGATCTTTAGAAGCCAAAATCTGAAATTTGCCTACAGGGACCTTATATATTTTGACTCCATTCTGCTCCTGTCATTTAATATCTTTTCATCATTTAGTATAGCAATAAGGTGAGTAATAAATTCACTCTTTAAAACTGTGTATTTCTATTAATGAAACATAAAACTATAGAACCGTTAATGAAACATAAAACTGTTGAACCATAACTTGAAAGATAACATTTAGGTTTCTTGATCCAAACCTGTTTTAGCTGTCTAATTCCTGTGAAAGTAATTTCTTCTACTGTCAAAGGGCTCTTTCTTTTAAGAATGGGTATGTGTGTGGGATTTGTGGTGGGTTTTTTGTGTGTCATTCAACTGGAATCTGTCTTTCTGTAACTTTAAATCCCCTTTTCAATGCCTGCACTCTGAAAGATAAAGAACAGGTCTTAGTATTCTGTAAGACATCCTTTTAAGTATATGAACAGGGGTTATCATATCTTGGTCATTCTTCATTTCTCACAATTGAAAGAATTATCTTTTCATAGGATTTAAAAGTCTGCTGGAACATTAGAATGGATAGGAACAAAGCCAGATATACACACAGCTAGCAAGTGAAGACAGTGCTGTTTGTTACTATATAAATATAATACAAAATATATTTACTGTATAGGACTTTATGGTGTATAAGTATTTATACATGTGTGTGTGTGCATAAGTGTCCAAATGTATTCTAGTACTTAATACTTAGAACTTAAATGCCATAAATTTTTACTACTATACTGGAATACACAGCTGCTTTATTGTTAGCTTCTTCCTTCTCCTCCCATGATACCCTACCTACAGACTTAGGAATGCTAACAGCTTTTCTTCATAACACTGTTGTGTCCAGTTGTTCAGGTAGAGTTCACTTTGCAACCAACTAGAATTCCTGGCTTTTGCCTGGCTCTTTTCTATAGGTTCTTCTTTGACTTCAACTGCTTGAGGGTACTTCCTGGTTCTTTTCCTGGACTATGGATTGTCTAGCTTCTGGCCTTCATCCATTGCCTTCTCTGATCCATCCCTCATCCTTTTGCTGTCATTCCTGACACACCTAGAAGACATCTCCCACCCACCCCCAAGCTGCTGTGGCCTCTTACAGTGCTTTCCTTTGAAACCAGTGGCAAGGGATTCTAAGGAGTTTTAAACATTTTTTTCTGTAAGTCCCTATGAGCCTAAGCTGGACAGCTGACAGTTGAACCACTGCAGAGAAAAGAAATTTATCTAGACAGGCCCAAATAACATTTTTCTTTTTTAGGACAATTTGTCCTTCCACAAATCTCATAACCATTCTGTTTTTTCTCTGAACCTGTTATTATTTGTCTGATTCATTGTGGTGGTCAAAATTTGACACAATGTTTAGGATGGTATCTTGCCAATATAGAATAAACTACTTCTTGCAGAATAAACTTACATCTTGTAGAATAAACTACATGGCATCTTGCAGTTTGCAAATTATACTTTTCTACATGTAGCTGAACACCACACTTGTTTTTTTCTCTTCTGCAGTGACATCACAATGCTGGCATTTTCCTTGTTTGAAGTAAGTCATGATTTAGTATTTATCTGGACTCATTTCCCTAAGCCATTACTATCACATCTGTAAAGCTGATTTAATAATGGAAAAGCTTTCCAATCTTTTATACCATCTCTACTTCAGCGTTATATCACATAGCAGAATATCAGTTGCTGTTTTCTGCACATTTTTGAATGGGGAAATATGCATTCCATTGGGACTCAGCCAGCATTTGTTAAGTTTTGAATTTTGCATGTGTTGTTGGGAAAACAAAACTTTCATCTTCTACTTATTACATCAGATTGTATGCATATTACATTCAAAAATACATTTTTAACAATCAAAGAAGTATTTCTGATTTTGCAAGGGATCTGAGGAAATACACGTAGAAGGAACACATTGAGACCACATTGAGATAAAAAGGTTACAAGAATACAAAAACTATCCATTAAGCAAAATTATTAGGAACCAGAAAAATAATGTTTGGGGAAAAGACTGTACCAAGTTATACTCTTAGATAGAACGATGAGAATCTCCAGATAGGCAAAATGAGTTTTATCAGGTTCAAAAAATGTTAAATTATACCAGGAAGTCTTGCAATACTCATTGGAAAATCTGAGTGGAATTCTGAGGAGAATCTGAGGGCATCATGAGAGGGAGAATTATTTTACATGTTTGGGGATTTCCATTGATCCCAAATGCAAGTGTGTTGGCTATTCAGAAAGTATTACATTATAACGTTTTCAAAACAAGCACATGCTTCCCAAGTTATTTCCAGGTCTAATTAATGCTTGTCACTACGTTCATTTTAATTTGTCAGCAGGACTCTTATTCTGAAATGACACTGTATACTGATATGAAGTTCTCATGTGATACCTGTACTGCGCATGTGTTATTTCTTTCCTTTGTTCTCTTTGTTTCTTCACCATGTAGACACAGACTTAGGTGTTCTTATTTTTGTTATGCAAATATATTACTTTTATTCTTTCCTGGACTCCGGTCTTATTATTGAGAATTGAGAGCAGGGAAACAAGATCATGTCACCTCTAATTATTTATCTCCGCAACAAACAGCACCTCCACCTNTGTATACTGATATGAAGTTCTCATGTGATACCTGTACTGCGCATGTGTTATTTCTTTCCTTTGTTCTCTTTGTTTCTTCACCATGTAGACACAGACTTAGGTGTTCTTATTTTTGTTATGCAAATATATTACTTTTATTCTTTCCTGGACTCCGGTCTTATTATTGAGAATTGAGAGCAGGGAAACAAGATCATGTCACCTCTAATTATTTTTCTCCGCAACATGGTAGCAGAGGATGGTTATCTTTATTGCTCTAATGTTTCCCCGCTCGTCATTCTCAGATAGCCGGCCAGGTTTGTTAGCCAGATTTATTAGCGACCGAGGAACGCTGATTAATCACTGCAAGAATGACCAAAAGAAAGAAAAAGAAGAAACGTCGTACTGATATCTACACGCCGCCCGAATCTGAGAGTGGATGTCAAGAAGAAGATTTAATAAGGTCAGTGTGTCCAAGCACGAGCACCCACAAGGCTTCTGAGGAATCTGGGGGAGCTGGACAACCTGACACAGAGCTGGATAG
>QLTV01002657.1:496644-508427 GCA_003457575.1 Thermophis baileyi
ATAATGTTTCCCCGGAAATAAGACTGGGTCTTATTTTCTTTTGGGCCCCAAAATAAGCACTAGGGCTTATTTTTTGGGGGTGTCTTTCCCCCCCCCATTACGGGAGGCCCACTTCTTCTGCTTGCCCGCGGTGGGGCAGGCCGCATGATGTGCCAGTGCCTCCGCTGCGAGGCAGGGGAGGGTGGAGCTGTCCCATGTGCCCCACACCAGCTTACCACAAGGCCCCCGCAGCCAGGCCATCCATGCCCCAACACCTGCCTCACCTCGTGGCCACGGCACCAACACACCACTCAGCTTCCTGCTCTGTTGCAGCTGCAAGCAAGCAGAAGTAGGCCAGCAGCCACATGGGCTCCTGCTGTACATGGCTGCTATTGCTGCCGCTGTGAGGCAGGTGTCGTGGCGTGGATGGCCTGGCTGCAGGGGCCCTGAGGTAAGCTAGTGCGGGGTATGTAGGGCAGCTCCACCACCCCGCCTCGTGGCCATGGCACCGCGAGCAACCAGACCAAATGGGCGGGCAGCCAGCTGCGCAGGCTCTTAAGTAGGGCTTATTTGGGGGATAGGGCTTGTATTAGGCGCACACATAAAAAACATGCCAGGGCTTATTTTTCGGATAGGTCTTATTTTCAGGGAAACAAGGTAGATGGAGAGAGAGAGTGAGATTCTAGTGTAAGTTTGGTTGCCTTTTAAAATAACTTGGTTAGGCCCACTTCAAAGTAGTTTGCATATTTAAGTAATTAGCAGTCATGCTGTAACAGCATATTGAACCAATACTGTTTGAGGGGTTTTGTTGTACACATCTTTCAATGAACATTACGTAACCATAAAAACTGTTGTTGAAAAATGAGCAACTGCTTTTTGTTTCCTCTTCTTTCATGTTCATGTATATTGAAGCAACCCTGCATTAATGTGAGAATTAATATTTGAGATAGCTAGAATGATTAAACCACTATTTCCCTCATATTCAAATGTTCTTTTAAATTACTTTCCGCATTGCTAGCTAAAATGTAATCATCTCATTTATTTATTTCTAATGGAATGTTACTGAAGGCATTAAATCTGGTTTTCCAGAGAAAGCCTTTTGGAGAACACTATTTTGTTGCTGTAAATAGGCATTATTTCTGTAAATGCTTGATTATGGGAATGAACTAGAGGTGGGTTCCTACCGGTTCTAACCAGTTCTTTAGAACCGTTAGTAAACCGGTGATGACGTCACGGAACCGGTTCTTTCGGCGGTCTCCGTGGGTGCCGCCATCTTGGATTTTGCTTCTGCGCAGAAGCTATGTTTTGATTGCTGCGGGCGCGCGCCCGCGGCACACCCCTGAGCGAACCAGCAGCAGCAGGATCCACAACCCGCCCCTGGAATGAACACTTGATGTGCAACCAATATCTGACTTAAACATAAATGACCATGTGTGAAAATCAAGTTGTTTATTTAAATGTTTATAACACTTCGTACAATTATTTTCCACTCCTGTTTATTAGAGGAATATTTTGGAGTAAAAATGAGAAACACATTCATAACACCATTACACATGTTTCTTCTTAGGATTAGATATGCAATGGAATGTGGATACTCAATTTATTAAAATCAGTTTATTTATTTTTTAAAAATATCTGCCTGCCCACGTTATAGAAAAATAACCCAGGACAGCTAAGGACCAAATATACAAATAACCAAAAATGCAACAAAATTAAAAAGTCTTACATGCAACCAGGTGCCATAATACTCCATATCAATAACACAAATCCTGGTGTAATGCCTGGGAGGAAAACACAGGTCTTAATGGCTTTTGGAAGGCAAAGAGCATAGAGATATGTTGGAATAGAGGAGGCTGTTACATAGGATAGGTGTCACTATGGAAAAGGCTTACTTGCTTGGTCCCATCGGATGATAGCATTAAGGGAAGGCAGCTGGAGTGAGCTCATTCTGTCTAATCTGGTGGGATAGGTAGATGTCTTCAGGGAGATATGGTCCCACAATAACCTAGCTCTGCATCATGCAGGACTTTAAAGATGATAACCAGTAACCTGAATTGTGCCTGGAAAACAACTGGAAGTCAGTATGCATGCACTGCTGCTTTCTGAATCAGTTCAAGTATCCAGGCAGTCTTCAAGGGTAACCACATATGCACTGCCTGCAGTAGTCCAAACAGAAAATAACTAAGGTATGAGAGGCCATGAGGTTTAGCTTATGAATTTGTTCTTTTTTTTTACAGCCCTTCATTTAAATGGTCAAAGTTGCAGCGTAGACTTTTTTATATAAATTCTAGTATGTTCTAGTGAAATATTTTGTTGGTGGCACCTTAAAGTAGTTGTATCCTTTCCTGAGCCCATACAACAGCTACACAGTACCAGAAAATTGTACATTTGAGTTAAGGATATATAGAACATAGTAATACCTATGGCCATTTCTTAAACTCAAATGCATATTTACTGGGAGTGAGCTTCAGAAAAGGTAAGACTTCTTTTGGAGCTACTGATGTTATAGTCAGGGGCTCCCTACCTTTCCCACTTTAAATTCCTGTACATGACAAAGCACACTTCATATTGAATGGTATAGAGAGTAAAGAAAATTATTTTGACAAAAGCATAAAATAAAACTAGGCAAAATGAGCTGAAATGTTCTTTTAAATTCTGAGAAACAAGATAATATTTAGAAATGACTCCAGCACATACGTCTATGATTCACTGGATTATAAGAAGGAGAAGTTACAGCTCAATCACACTTGCAATATCCTGAAACTGTAACCAATCTCAATATAATGCCTGGAATGCACTACCTGACTCTGTGGTTTCATCCCCAAACCCCCAAAACTTTAACCTTAGACTGTCTACTGTTCACCTCACCCCATTCCTAAGAGGCCTGTAAGGGGCGTGCATAAGCGCACCAGTGTGCCTACCGTCCCTGTCCTAATGTTCCCTTTTATTCGTATTCATTTCATGTATTCAAATCATGTTTATACTGTACCTATATATGTTATCTAATATGTGCTTGACAAATAAATACATACATACATACATACATACATATATACATACATACATACATACATACATAAATAAATAGTTGCAGTCTTACTGTGCAGTTGATTTTCTGGTCTGGTCCACCTGGTGAAACTGACAGGTATTACAGGTGGTCCTCAGTTAATGCAAAGCTAAATGAGTGATACTTATGACTGGTCCTCAAAGTTCTAGCTGTCGCAGTGCCCCCATGGTCACATGATCACAATCCGGGTGCTCAGCAATTGGCCTGGCTTGCTGACCCCTGAAAAGTCCCACAGTCACATTTGTAACCTTCCCTGCCAGCTTCCCACAAACAAAGCCAAATAGGGAAGTCATTGGGAAGTCAGAAATCGGAGTCATATGAGTTCCTTGCTTAACAACCTGTAAGCCCTTAACAGATTAACAGTGTTGGAAGGGACCTTGCAGGTCATCTAGCCCAACCCCCTGCCCAAGCAGGAGACCCTTACATCTGCCTCTACCTAGGATCGAACTCACAACCTCCTGATTGTGAGGCAAGAGCTCCACCTCTAGGCCACAGCAGCTTCTAGACTGTTTAATGATAGTAACTGGGGACTGCTGTAACTGCCATTGCAAAGCCGTGTGGTCATGTGATATCACACTTTATGACTGCATTACTTAATGATAGAAATTCTGGTCTCAATTGCCATCATTAAGTGAGGATTACCTGTAGTCCCTAGCTTGACTTGATCATCAAAATTAGCCCAGTGGCATGCCACAAAATATTGTAGTTGTTCAAGCCCTGCTGTTGCCCATTAGAAGGAGACATGTCTATTTTGCAGCTCTCTCTGTAATAATGCCAACTACATGTAGTCCTCAATGTATGACCATAATTGAGCCCAAAATTTCCATTCCTAAGCAAAGCAGTTGTTAAGTGAGTTTTGCCCCTTTTTATGACTTTTTTGCCACAGTTGTTAAGCAAATTGCTCCAGTTTTTAAATGAATCGTTGTTAAATGAATCTGGCTTCCCGTATTGACTTTGCTTGTCAGAAGCCAGTTGAGAAGGTTACAAATGGTGATTACATGATCCCAGGACAGTTCAACTGTCCTAAGTGCCCAAATTTGGATCATGTGACCATGGCAATGCTACAGTGGTTGTAAGTGTGAAAATTGGTCATAAGTCACTTTTTAGTGCCATTGTAACTTCAGTTGTAATTAAATGGTTGTAAATCAAGGCCTACCTGTTTATACTTACTTGAGACTAGGCAGTGGGGAAATCCTCAGAGCTTAAGATGTACAGACTAAATGAGAAAAATTTCCTAAGCTATTCTAAATTTCTTACCATTTTTGTCATTCGGGGTGGTGAGTACCTTGAGATTGGGAGTCACTTGCTTAGTGCTGACATTCCTGAATTCTTTCACCAGTTGGAGTGGGTGGGTATCTGAGACATTTGCTCTGGGATCCAAAGAATTCTCCTCATGGTACTGCTTTTGAGAATGCTTTAATTTGGATTTATGAATTGATCAGGAGAATTGATTTGATAGTGTAAACAGCCCCTTCCAACTTTGACTCTGTAAAAAGCATTAAAGAAAGAGGGAAATATAGCTCAGAACTCTTCAAACAAAAAAGATGCTTCTCATTTTCTGTATTTTCAGAAAAAATGACTTCTGATTTGTATATATGCTAATAATCTATTGTTATAGGTTTTGCCTGTATTTTGAACATTGCAGTTGTGGGATTTTAAAAAAATCATTATTGGGTCTCTTCCGTTGTCACTAGCAACAGGAATTCCATTCTAGTTATATGATAATCTCTCTGCCCCTAACTGTATCTTGACAGAAGTGCTAAAACAAGGTAAGATTATAAATTAACTCTGACTACTCTTGCTATTGTAATTGCTTTTAATTCAAAAGAATTGTGTTTCTCTGTTGCAATTCAGTTGTGTAACATTGCAATGATACTGATTCTGCATGAAAAAATATACTATATGAATATCCTTATTACAAAATTCAAAGGAAACATCAGAAGACTGATGTGAGCATGAATTTATGAATGCTTGGTGAATTGTAAGTCTCAGATTAGTTCAGGAGAAGATAACATATTTATTTTTGTTGCTTTTTTATGTTTGAGCTAGTAAGCATGCTGCTACACAATTTTTCACTTACTGTTATGGTTGGTCACACAGCCAGGCACATGTTTAGATTGGATTTTGCATTTTTATTTATCCAGTCCGTCCTAAGAACCTGCAATAGGCAGATGTTGTTTGATGGTGTTAAAGGTATCGTTGCACTATGTAAGCTGTTCCAGGTAAAGCTGTCTTGTGCAATTGACTGTTGGTGATTTTGTCAATGCTGAGAGTGTTCAAGTGGTGCTTGTTGTTATTGTTATTATTTTAGCTGTCTGTCTTTTAATTTTTATTATGCTATTAGATGATGCTTGTTGTTATTGTGCTTCAAGTGGTGCTTGTTGTTATTGTTATTATTTTAGCTGTTTGTCTTTTAATTTTTATTATGCTATTAGATGGGAGCATTAGGAGTGAAAATCAAGTCTGCAGTATTGGTTTTCAATACTACTGTACTAAATTCAACCATTTTAAACTTATGGATCCAGAAATCAAGGTTTCTTAAGAAATGTATTAGACTGCAACCAATAACTGAATCGAAAGATAAACAGTCTTTTTTGAAAGACTGTTTTTAATCTTCTCCTGCAGTCTGCAGCAAAAACAGTGTTGCTCAATGGTCCATGAGAATCAGCTTAGCCTGTCTACCGACCCCACTATCATCTTACCCTTAACGAGGGTATCTTCTGATAGTGGAGAATACTTGTAAGAAATATGGAGCATCTTCTTATATCATTGGATGTCTAAACAGAAAACAAGTTTTCTCTGCTAATCATTTCCACTCATTCTTTTAGATGGCATTTTTAGATAGCTGTATGTAAAAAGCTATAGCTTAGGTAGCTATATCTTGTTAATATGACTAATTCATCTTAGTTTTATAAATTTCCTTCCCTGCCACCAGAATAGCTCCTTCACCAGAAATACCATTATTTTTCTTGACTGCTTTTCATGCTGCTCCTAAAAGGGGCTGTTTTGCATGCAGCATTGAGCTTGTTAAACATTGTTTTATGACAAATATGCAATAATAATTCTGAAATCAAAAGAAAGCATGGAGGAGGATGGACCTTCTGTTTGTTTATTTTTTTATTTTATATGCATTTATTATTATCAGCAATGTAATAAAATGCCTTAAAATTAAAAGATCCCTGAAGCAAAATATCAACATTTTCTTGTCCTAAATACTTGACAGCAATGAATATCTGAAAATCAATTTGTGGATTTGAAAATTTGGGATATTAAATAGTCTGCACTGCATATCTTGGGAACTTCCATGTTGCTTTGGTCATAGACTAATATACTGTATGTTTTCTTAATTTCATTTAGTGCTGGGTAAACATTGGTATCTTTGTTTTGTTGCTGTCGTAAATAAACCTTAGTGGAAAGCCAGAGGACTTGGTCTGCAAATAATACACATGATACTGAACAAGTAACATAGGGCTTTAAAAAAAAATCTTTAATGACTCCTGGTGACAGAAATTACCAAGAAGAAGCAATTGTGCTAACCTGCTTTTATGTGGATTGCCACTACAATTTACAATGAATGTTTAGCTTTAAAATTAGTTGTGTAATAGATAAGGTGTCAGGCTAGGGACTGGGAGATGGGGAGCTCTAGTCCCAACTTAAGCCCAAAGCTAGCTGGGTGACCTTGGGCCAGTCACTTTCGCTCAGCTCTGGAGGGAGGCAATGAGCAAATGACTTCCGAAAAATTTTGCCAAGAGAACTGCAGGGACTTATCCAGGTTCTGAGAATCAGACACAATTGAACAGAAGGAGAAAAAATTAGTCCAAAATGTACATTTGAACTACCCTTAAATTCTACTTAAAAGGGTGTTTTCCCTTCAAGAAGTACTTGAAGGCACTGACACTTGACTTGATTCAAAGATCAGGAACATACAGTATAGTTTTGCTCTATTTGACAGCTGCACTAGCTTTTATGGAGCATATCAAGGTCAAGTGAATAAGCCCAGAATTAATTTGGGCTTAGGGATGGTTACTGACAAAATGAATGCTTTAGGTTGGCTGCCCTGTGCCCCTTAATACCCTCCCAGTTTCCCCAAATAAATTTTAAAAATTCCTCAAAAGGAGAACAAAAATTTAGTCTTACCAACTTTGGGGCTTCAAAAAGGATATTGGTAGGTATCATCTGACCATTCAGTCATACTCTTTGCATTCTAGCTATATTTTTGTAGCATTATTTAATATAGCTGAGTTATACTTTTCCTTTATTTCCTCCTATTTTAATACAATTTAAAATCCTTTGCATTCATGAAATAGATTCAGTTTCAAAATATCTGATTCTGGTTCTGATTCTAATTTTCTGGAGGGAACTAACTAATAGAGGTGTAAGACAATGTTGCATATTAGCTTCACTATTTTTTTAATCTATCTAATGTCAGGTGCAGGAAATCAGGAGCCAAACAGTCAAGGCAAATTGGCACCAGATAAGAGTCAGTGGACTTCAAGGGGGGCTTAACTTAGATCTCTTACAGGAACGTAGTAACTCTAAACTGATGATGTATTTGACCCCGCCCTTGGGGTCAGCCGGGAGGCCTCCTACATATATTCACCTATTTTAGCTAATTGTGTGATTACAGTATTACTATATGCCAACAGTGTAGTTATTATGTCTATTTCATAAGTAGGAATGTGAAAGGCATCCCATTTATCACCCATTTTGATTCAGAAATTTTGAAACATTTTCACTTTAGCCAGGCTGGATGCATTGCCCTCAGCAGTCATTTTTGGACATTTTAAGAATTCTCCTATGTATCTTTGGTTGTGTCCATGTAGTGATGGCTCAATAAAACTGTAAGCCATATGCTACCGTACTGGTCCCTATGTAAGAAGTCTAGATCTTGAAGAAAATTCCAGGCATAGAGTATGATTTCTCCATAATGTGACTTCCTTCAGAGAAGGACTCAAGAATAACTTCCGAAGTCATCCAGCTTTTTTCTATCATTTGTACAACACATAGCACCATTAATTAACAATATACTGGAACAATATACTATTCTTATTCAGTTTTATTTTAATATATATTCTCTTAATTATTTTAGATCCTTTTATACTTATTTTTCTGTTTCTTATATATATAAAAGAGTGTAACAGTTCTTCTTTTTGACATTTTATTGTATCTGACCTTAGAGCTGTAATAAACTGATTTGGTTTGGAGGGAAGGAGGAGAATTTTGAGCAGCAAACTAATGCTGCAGCCAACAGTTTATGCTGGCCACTTTTCTACCATAAGTTGTTTCCCAAAGCAGCTTCTGTCACAGTTGAATAAGTAAGCGAGAAAAGAAATAAATAAATAAGAACAGCAGAGAAGAAAAAGATTAAACTCTAATCTATTTGGATTAAATAGCCTGTATTGCTTTTTAAAAGAAAAAAATGGCATTGACGTTTATTCATTCTGAATACAATATCTATACAGATTTCCTGTCTTCAGTAAGGCTATCTAATTATTGTCCCAAAGGTGCTTTTTCAAGAGGCAACTGGACTTTCTTGTTTTTCTTTAAAGACGTTTCACTTCTCATCCAAAAAGCTTCTTCAGCTCTGATTGGATGGTGGGGAATGGAAGGATTTATACTCCTTGCAGACAGCTGGTTATGAAATTAAAAGGATTACAAATCACCTTTACTGATACACAACACTAGTAACAGTAAGTGTGCTTATATGTGGGGTCCTCTAATGCAGGGGTCCCCAATCCCCGGGTCATGGCCCAGTATCAGGCCGCAGTCCATTCGGAACCAGACCATGCAAGTGGCGGGTGACCACAGCTCCATTTGCGTGAGCGGCGCCCCCTGTTTGCACGGAACCAGCCCCTCCCCCCGCTGGTCCGCAAAGCCAGAAAGGTTGGAGATCCCTGCTCTAATGCATCATGGGAAGGAAAGCTGATTAAATTATAAGGAATGGATTTATTCAAAACAATGTTGTAAAATTTACATACAGATCAGATTGCCTATTAAACTGAGGCCCAAAAAGTAAGTGTATTATATGTATTTATGTTTTAGTGGGGCTGGCATTTATTGCTTTACTGCTATTCTTTAGAACTTTTTATGACTTCGCTAAATATAAACCCAGCAATACTGATTTGCTTTTACACATATATTTTTTTTAAAAAAATAGGCAAGTTTTTCCATTTTTATGCCACTTCTCAAGAAGCTCATGTCGTATATATCAGTGTTAGTAAGATAGTAAGTAGGTTTAAATCTACTACTAAGTGAATGGTAATAATTTCTGATTTACAATTGCTTAACAGCAGCAGGAGTTCATATTGTTCTCCTCATTCTTCAATAATATTGGTGAAATATATATTCTGCCAAAGATATATGAAATAGAAAAATCAGATTATTTTAAAACTGTGTTGAACCTTTTATCTTTCCATTTATAGCTGTCTTTATCAATGTTACATGAATTAATTTAAATATCCCTGCAAAATAATTGATTGGCTGACCAAATACTAAAGCAATGTGCACAGATGAGAGTGAACATCTACCAATTTCCTTTTCTTATTCTTCTGTCCATGAGCAAAACTGAAACATGAGAAAGTATTTATATTTATAACCTATATAATATAGGTTATATTATTTGCACTAATATAACCATAGTTAAGTTAGAGTCCAGTGTTTATAAACAAATTCTGGCCAAGATTTCAAAGAAATTTAGAGCCTAGAAAAAGTTAGATCCAAAGTTAATCATACTTACAGTTTAATCAAAGTTAATCACCCATTAAAATCAAGTCAATTTGATTCCAGTTATTGTACTCTAAGAATACCGTAGTTAGATCTGGATCTAATCCTATGCTTAACCCAAATATAATGTGAACCATACAAACTAGAAGAGAAGGAAATCGGTCCATCTTTATTGGGTTGGTGGCTGGAGAAGAGGATAAATTCCCTATGAAAGAACAAGCAGTTGAGATACAGAGATTATCTTTATAATCCTCACAACCATTCTTTTTTACTAAATGTCCTTATATTTAGCACTATATCAAATTAAAGAATTTTGCAGGCTTCCTGTTACTTGATTCTAAGAAGATTCAAGTGAATGGTTTGGGTAATTCCACATCAGTAGAAGTTAGATCAATGAAGTTTTCATTTTATTTCATTTTATTCAAATTGGTTTTCAAATCAACAGCATCTGAACATAAATCCTTGAGTATCCCTTGTCAATTTCACAATAAGAATATGCTTGTTTATGAATTATATTGCATGCTGTGAAGCTTTTTTGTTATGGACATTTTGTGAATTAGACTGTAATACAATTGATTTGTGGAAGACATTAGAGGCAAAAAAAACATTAAGAACATTTATGGGTTTGCTGAGAAACTGTTTCCTGTTAATCTAGGCACTTTTATTCAAAACATGCTTACAAATAAAATGCTTTTGTTTCTTGCATAGAAAATCAAGCAATACTTAGTCATATTGATGCCTCTGAAAAATAATGTTTAACCCCATAAATTGACTCCGGCCTTTAAAATTCTGCTAAAACAGAATGAGAGAGAAAAATTAAATGCTCCATTCTCCATTTCCTGCAGGGTTTTAATGGATTACTAAATAAATGCTTTTTTCTTCTTCTTTTCAGAAATTAATGGAATTTTGGCCCTTTCCCATTTAAAGTGGGAAAGTAGCTGTTGGATAGTGACATACAGCTTTTTTATAGCTAAATAATGAAACTCTAATACATTTTCTTCCTTTAACAAGTTAGAATTTGTAACAGTTCCTTCAGGCCATAGTAATTTCAAACTTCTAATAGCATCCAAATAAGACCTCACGACTTTTTTGTACAGCTAAAAATCCATCTCAAGTACCAAATGTATTACATGCAAAATCATTTTAAGAAGCAACAATTTGTTCAAAAGAACTCACCATTCTTGAAAAAATATTAATGACATGCTCATTAAGCATAAGGTCCAATTAATGCCTGGATAAAGCTGGTTTGTATAGTTCCTTTTTTGAAGGGAAAACTTCCAACTTATTATTATATTTCATTCTATAGCTTTACTGTTAAAACCTAGCTCTGGGCGGAAGCGTAGAAGACATCACCACTTCACTGAAAAACCACGTGTAGTGTCCAGTTGCAAAAAGTGTGCTTTCTGCTAATGTAACAAGTAGTACTACTTATATAAAATATTTATTTGGGAAAAGCTATTAGAGCTGCATCTACACCAGGGGTGTCAAACTTGCGTCATCATGGTGGCATCACTTGACGTATCGGGACTTTTTCCCCCTTCGCTAAACCGGGTGGGGGCGGGGCCAGCATGTGACGCATCCGGCCCATGGGCCTCGAGTTTGACACCCCTGATCTACACATACAGGCATTGTATTTTGTTGTTGTTCTTAGTTGCGAAGTCTTGTCCGACCCATCGCGACCCCATGGACAACGTTCCTCGAGGCCTTCCTGTCCTCTATCATCCCCTGGAGTCCATTTAAGCTCACGCCTACTGCTTCAGTGACTCCATCCAGCCACCTCATTCTCTGTCGTCCCCTTCTTCTTTTGCCCTCAATCTTTCCCAGCATTAGGCTCTTCTCCAGTGAGTCCTTCCTTCTCATTAGGTGGCCAAAGTTTTTGAGTTTCATCTTCAGGATCTGGCCTTCTAAAGAGCAGTCAGGGTTGATCTCCTCTAGGACTGACCGGTTTGATCACCTTGCAGTCCAAGGGACTCACAGGAGTCTTCTCCAGCACCATAGTTCAAAGGCCTCAATT
>QLTV01002657.1:513064-535497 GCA_003457575.1 Thermophis baileyi
AGGACTCTGTCCACCGTGGAGAACAACTACAGTCATCTGGACAGAGAAGCGCTGGCTGCGGTGGCCGGAGTCAAACGTTTTCATGACTATTTGTATGGGCGGCAATTTGACTTGATCACTGACCACAAGCCGTTGCTGGGTCTCCTTGCTGGTGACCGCCCCACGCCTGGGTCCCTCTCGCCTAGAATGTCTCGCTGGGCCATTTTTCTGGCCGCTTACAGCTACCAGCTTCTCCACCAGCCGGGACGTTCTTTGGGGCATGCTGATGCCCTAAGCCACTGCCCCTTGCCGACGCTTCTGGAAGACCCCACACCAGAGACCCCGGTTCTCCTGATTGACTGCCTGGACTCTGGGCCAATAACCTCACATGAGGTTGCGCGCCACTCCACCAAGGACAAAGTTATTTCCCAGGTCTTAAACTGGGTGTTGAGGGGGTGGCCGAAGGGGTCTGTGGGGACTGCATTTAAAATGTTTGCTACGAAACAAAATGAACTGTCGGTATTGCAGGGTTGCCTTCTCTGGGGGGAGGGAGTGGTGGTCCCACAGAAACTGCGTACTGCAGTATTGGAGGCATTACATGTGGGCCATCCGGGAATTGTCCGGATGAAGGCCTTGGCCAGGAGCTATGTTTGGTGGCCTAACATGGACTGGGACATTACAGAATGGGTGGCCACCTGCTCGCCTTGTCAGGAATCTAGACCAGCTCCCCCAGAGGTGCGTGCACACAAGTGGGGGCAGCCAAAGGCACCCTGGTCCACATTGGTGCACATTGACTTTGCTGGCCCTACTCACGGGCAAACTTTCCTTGTAGTCGTGGACGCGTACTCGAAGTGGTTAGAAATAGCCCTCATGACCACCACCACAGCAGAGGCGGTCATCAAGGTGCTACGGAGACTTTTCTCCATGCACGGCCTGCCCGATGTCCTGGTTTCGGACAACGGGCCCCAATTCACGGTCTTACATTTCGAAACCTATTTAGCAGAGCAGGGAATCAGGCATGCCCTCTGCTCGCCATTCCATCCGTCGAGCAATAGCCAGGCGGAGAGAATGGTGAGATCTGCAAAAGAAGCCCTTTCACGCATGGGCCCAGGCAATTGGCAAACACGGATCGATAAATTTTTATTAGTGCAGCATATCACGCCTAGCGCCACCACTGGCAGAAGTCCATCCAAACTTTTGATGGGTCGCCGACTACGGTCTCACTTAGATCGGTTGCACCCTAACTACTCTGCCGAGGCCCCAGTAGACTCCCATAGTCAGCTCCGACACTTTAGCGTAGGGGATCACGTATACGCCCACAACTACACTGGGGGTCCTCTCTGGGTTCATGCCACGGTTACAGAGATCACCGGCCCTCGCTCTTACCGATTAGAGCTCGAGGACGGTAGAAGCTGGAGGCGGCACATTGACCAACTCCGAGGCCGACTCAGCCAGTCCACTCTTAGGCTACCAGAACTAGCTTCTGCGCAAACGCCTAACCAAAAAGAGCCACCGCTCACTCCTAACAGAGAAATCTCAATCCGACCAAGTCCGGAAGACTTACCTGGTGACGCTCATGCCGGGGGGCGAGCTCTGAGCGAACCGGTCCTCGAAGCTCCAGCCACGCCCCGGCCCGAAATCCAGAAGCTTCCATTGGTCGAGACCGGGAGCAACAGAAGCGCGACCGACCCGACCGCTTACCCAGCTCCGACTGAGCTGCGCAGGTCAGAAAGACCAACTAAACGCCCCGCCTGTCTGCGTGACTACGTCACACATTGGGTTAGCCCAACTAGGAGGGGAGGGGTGTTACATTCTCAGACTGAAGCACATAGGCTTCAGTCAGGTCCTCCATTCTGGAGAGAAAATACTGTCTGCTGATTGGTTAGCCTGTCTGACAGCTCCCTATAAAAGGGCTGGCTGTCAGACAGGGCTTTTGCTAGATTGTTAGCACTTGACTAATAAAGAGCTGTTGTTTTGAAGTCACTCTGTCTGCCTCTTCCATTCACCCTATCTAACACTTTGGGTTTATGGAAAGAAAACTCATCCACTCTGATTATGACTTTAGCAATGTCATATTGATTATGGTCTGCAAAAGCAATTTTGCCCTTTTCCTAACAGAGGGAAAGAACTGTGGCTCAGCTGAATCCGTTTAAAAGCCATTTTGGAAAAAGGGATTTTTCTTAATGGAGTTTTCTTTTTACAGTATGCATATGGGATTTCCACTGTTTTTAATTCAATGATGCATTAAAAAAGAGGAAATATCAGTTGATGGGACTACCGGTAGGTCATGTTAAAACATCTGTTGCTAGGAGAGCTACAAGCTGAAGGGACCCAGCTGGAATAAATATATTAATAAGAGATTGAAGATAGCTGTGAGAAGGAACTTGGATAGGGCACTAAAAATGGATGAGGTACTTACAAGCGAATGGTGCTCATTTGTGGAAAACATTTATGAGGCCATAAATTACTCCTTGGGCTGTTACTGAGAGTGTTTGTTGGGTGGTTATAATACAGGGAGGTTGTTTGGAAGCTGTATTGATTTGATCTTAAATTTGTTTCCATTTTGTCACTTTTTCACTACTGATTTGAAATTGGGTGCACTTTCAAAATAATGCAAAATAATTAGAAATATGCACTCCCTGACCCACTTTTTCCTATATACCATAACGTCTTTATGTTTTTCCTTCATGGCAGATAGTGCTGCCATTTGAAACAGAGGGTGGTGGAGTTTCCTGTAGTTGCCAGGCAACAGGAAGAGATATGGACCAAACGCCCTTTTGTCTTAACCAGTAAAATGTCCCAGTCTGGCTGTCTGCAATTGCAAGACTAAGATGAAAACTCCAGAAGAATTTACCTAAGAACTTTATGGAAAATCTGTATTATGTGTTTGATGAGCTACTTGAATGTAATGTTCTTACCAGATGTAAGGCTGCTTATTTCTGAAAATTGACATTCAGTGTTCGGTGTAGAGTTAAATGAAATCCTATTCAAGATCTATGATGTCTAAGTTCTCCCCATAATTTGGAGCCTGATTTTATATTGAAAGACATTTTGTAGTGATTAAGGAAGAATTTGAAATTGGCTGTATTGTGTAGTCATTTCTTTAATTATTTCGACATGAAGAAACAGAATATGAAATGATTATTGCAAAGCCCAATACATTCTTTTGAGGAGGTAAATTCTATTTCAAGACTCAGAAATATTTTACATAATTAATCTTAATTCTCTTCATGCTCTCTCTCGGGCACATTTATTTTTAGTCAGTTGGTTCCCAAATAAAAGAAGTTCCTTTTTGGCTCAAATAAATAAAATAGCAGTTTGGCTGCCTGGGTTCCCACAATATGAGCAAATGATCTTATTTCAGGGATAGCTAAAGCCTTTTCATCATAGAATAATCATTGATTTATCAGAAGCAGCAGCTGCAGACCTCATGGGAAAGTTCACAGCTGTCTGCAGCTGCTAGAGTAAATTGCTCTCCTAAGGATCCAATACAGCTTTTTGAAAAGAATAGAAAGAAGTGTAAGGAAAGAACATTAACTATGAATATAGCATGGAAGAGTCTGATGGACTACTGTTCTTTCTCATTGAAGGAGATCTCTGTGCAGCCACAGTTCTGATTCAGTTCTTACATTTTACCTCTCCAACCCTGCTATATTCCAATTATTACTTATTCTTCTGGTACTCCAGAAGAGCCTCCAGATCTTCTACTCAGGGGTGTCAAACTGGTGGCCTGTGGGCTGGATGCGTCACGTGCAGGCCACGCCCACCCCAGCTCCGCGAAAGGAAAAAACATCGCGAAACGTCAGGTGACGGCAACGTGACGCCACGAGTTTGACACCCATGTTCTACATGGATCAAAGTAATTAGTTTGATATTCTTGTGCATCAAACATGCCCCTTCCCTTATCACTGGCTTTTGCTCATATGAATAAGAATGCAGGACTGGATACCGGTACTCAAGGTGGTATTAGCCTTTCTAGGCACTTGATTTCATTGGCTTTTCCAGAATTATTTCAATCTTCTCTCACTTCTCATAGCTAGCAGCTATGCTAGCTTCATTCTCCATTACATGATTCCTTAGATGAAATCTTCTATTTCAGACTAAATCCACACTCAACACATCATATCATTCTCTATACTTCATAGTCTTAAATCTAGATAATGTCAATCTGCAACATTCATTCTTTCCAGGCAGCATGGCCAATGACAGATTTATTCATTATTAGTTTACTTTATTGTCATTGCACATGGTACAGCGAAATTAAATGCCGTCTTCAGTGTATATTATAACTATAAAAATAAAAACACAAACATACATCCTTTACATTCTGTATAATTGAAATTGAAAACCCGATATTGCACTATACCGTAGAATTCAATATATTTGTCCTTGTTTTTATTATCCTGTACCGTCTGCCAGATGGTAATAGTTCAAAAAAAGAGTGCCCAGGATGAGATGGATCTTTAAGAATGTTTTGAACTTTCTTAAGGCAGCGGGAGCTATAAAGCTCTTCCAAAGAGGGAAGAGAGCAACCAATGATCCTCTGGGCAATGATGTTTATTATTATTATTACTATTATGGTGAAGACATTATTATTATTCATTATTATACTACTTTTAATCTAATAAGAAGTGTCTGAGTTTGATTACCTCCTGTTTTATCTCTTCATTGGCCCAAGAAAGTCTTTATCTTGACTGTTTATACTCAATACAGGTAGTCTTTGACTTACAACAGTTCATTTAGTGACCATTCAAAGTTACAACGGCACTGAAAAAAGTGACTTATGACCATTTTTCACACTTACAACTGTTGCAGCATCCCCATAGTCATGTGATCAACATTCAGAGCCCATTGATCTTAATGAGTCAGGACTAGTATGTCCAAACAACAACTTGGATCAAAAAGAATGATCAGAGAGAAAGCAGAACAACAACAGAAACAAAAGACACTTGGCTTTTATTAAAGAAAGAAGATTTTTTTATATACATGTCCTGCTAGAGCAGCGGTTCTCAACCTGTGGGTCGCGACCCCTTTGGGGGTCGACCAACCCTTTCACAGGGGTCGCCTACGTACTGCGCATGTGCAGAACACTTTGCACATGCGCAGAGGGTAAAAGAGCCCAAATGGCGTCCGGGCGAAGTCTCCCGCTTCTGACGCTATCAGCTGTCTGGCGACCCGCAGGCAAGCCCAAACCGGGAGCATTTTGCCCCTGGTGCCACTCCCCCTTTGTCACCTCATGAGGGGGTTGCGGCGGCGGGGGGGGTCGCGGCGGCGGCAGGGGGGTCGCGGGGGGGTCACGGCATTAGAAAGGTTGAGAACCACTGTGCTAGAGGGAAATTTGAGTAAAAGCTGTCCAGTTCTTCACTGGAAAGCTCTGCTGAAAGATTCAGCATTGGACATTGGTCAACAATTCACACGTTACAATTAGAAATGTAGTAAGTGATATTCATGTTGTACTAAACTAAATGAAATTCTGCCCATACTGGCAATTTATCACATTTATTTTCAATTGAAGGAAAGTGTTAATTTTTTTCCTGGAAATTGCTTTTTTTTTTCATTTAAAGCTGGACAAATAATTTTTTAATCTACTCCTGAATGTCTTATTCCATGAGCTGGTTTTTGTTTTTTAATCCTTGCTATCTAAATTAAGCTTCTGAAATTCAAATGCATTTTAAATAGTTGCATTTCTGGAAGTGTATTTTACATGGTGAAGACATGTATGTTTAATAAAAAAATATAATTTGTTAAGGTAATCGTTAATGGCAGGAGAATCTTCAACAAATTTGTTATAAAGCTCATACCTAGGTGGACAGTGACTATATAGAAAAAAGATGGTAATATTCTCAAGGTATCTGTAACAAATATTTTATCACACCCCAGCCTAATGGGCTGCAATGTTTTTTGTTATGCCTCCTGCACACTGATTTCCTGAAACAGATGAGTTTCTCAGAAATATGTACTTGGAAAAGTAATAAGAGAATTATAGAATGATTCAAAGAGAACCTCTTTATCTGTAGCCTAATGTTAATGTTTCATTAATCAGCTCAAAAATGGGACATTATGTCTCCAGCTGTGATGTTCATTTCTTTCTTACCCCATCATATCTTCATTAACAACCTTGTAATTCAAGTGTAGTTCTTTTATAGCAAGTAAAAAAATATCTTATGTGAAAATGATAAACTATTTCTAGCTAGAAAGTGGTATCTAAATGTTCAGCGGCTGACTGCTTTCAAAAAAGGAATTTTAGAGTTGGGAAATAACTTTACCATTGTAATGGAGCCACTGATGTCATCTCTACTGCTACTAAGGGTAGTAAGTAGCATAAGGAACAGTTTAAACATTTTAAAAATGAGCAGTATAATATTACTTAATTTAAAATGAAATAAGTTTTTGACACTTTCAAAACAGCAAGTGACTCTAAGGGATGTAGGCAGTTGTAGATTAAAGATGGAAGACTGTGAAGGGGGGTGGGGGGGAGAGGTCTACCACTCTGTCGATCCTAACAGATTCATGATCCTCTAACAGCTGGTCCCAATTTTACTTACATGTATCCTGTATACACCTTTCTTTCCAGATGACAAAATGTCAACACAAAAAATAAGTAGACAGAAGAAGAGCATGACTATATAAATCAAACACATTTGGTTATATATCTTAGTAACAGGTTCATTGTAGATTGACCTTTTAGCAAATGGAGTTTTTTGCATATGAACATAATTTCTGCTAGCCAAATTTAGCAAAATCCATACTTTCACACATAACTATGAGTACTTTAAAACTACTTTTTCTAAATAATTTCTCATCAAAATCATCATTCATTCTAACATTATTGTGTCTGGAGCTATAAAAGCAAATAAAAAAGAGCAACAAAGAAGTCAAAATTTTTATGTGTCTTGTATTGATATTCAAAATTTTAGGATTAAAATTTTGGGACTAATTTTAGGATTAATTATCTGGTAATGTACAATGCTTGGCATCTCCTTCTGGTGAATGAACACATTTCTGGTTCCATTAATATTTAATTTCAAATTTTCCATTATACTGACATCCAGTGATTTGGCATGCTACTTGACATTCTTTTTAATCATATACGGCATGTCAGAAAAGCATTGTTATTACCATTCCCTTGTGTCTTAAAGTTTTAGCAAATATATTTACCCTAGGAAATATCCTGCATAATTTAAATTATGTCCAGGGAGTTTTTATTATTCAGTCATGCCATCATTGTAAATGGATTGGCTTTTATATTTTTGAAGTCATATTCATTTAAATGTGATTCAAAGTCACTAACATAACAGAAGAAAGTACAAAAAGGAAAACACCCCCATGAAAAACCCTCCTAAATGCTTAATCTATGAGCAGTGCCACTCCTCTTCTTATATGTGACACAAACAGTACACTTGAAATGGCAAACTACACCAGTAGTCCCTGTCTAATATTGAATAATTGTTGCCAGTCCACACAGTTAATTATTTCTAAAAGCTGTACATTTATTTTTATCACCTTTATTTATTTGAGTGTATATGAATCCATTGACCATTGCATAATCCAATGAATGGATTCAGAAAGTTCAAAAAGAATTAGCTCAAGCCTCAATGTAGGTACTTTAAGATCCTTCGTACTCAATAATTAATTGGTTTGGAAAAACTGTTTCCAATTCATGTAAGAAGAATCTCATTAGATTCACCAAACTATTTCTTTTTTCTCCCAGCAAATAGCAAGCAAGTGTTCCAAGACTACAATATGAGGATATTGTAACTTGAGTATGGAAAGAACTCCAGTAGAGTGCAGGAACACTGTTGTCCTTTTCCCCTTTGTGCAATAAGCACACCAGGACATTTTAGACAACAAAAGGGTGGGGTTTTTTTAAGAAAAAAAAAAGTGAAGTGAGTTCTAAGGGATTTTTTTTCCTAAACTTGTATATTTTTCATCTCCATTGTTGTCACAACATAAAGGAATATTCTTGCTCTGATTGTGTTTGAATTCAGCTCTACTAGCCAATTGTATATTTTCAGGGTCCAATCTGGTCCCGGTGACCGACCCAGATTGGATCCTGCAACATTATCCCGGGACATGTATATTCACCTTTATTTGTGTATATTTTCAGTAGATTAAATCCTAAACTTGTTTTATGTAAATGGAAAGGCACTTCCGTCCATGGAGATTTTTTTGATTTGATGCAATATTAACTAGATGGAAGAAGGGAGAGTGGCTTTTTCAATTCTCTTCTTTCAGTCTTCTCCCACTGTTTTGGAAGGCCCACGAGCAGATTTTTAGAGCAGGTGAAGAGGAAAATCAACATCTGTTGGCAGGAATTTTTCTGAAATTCTCCTTATGAGACAGGAGAATCTTCTGAACACATCTGTGTCTTGAATCCTCTGTTGAATTAATTGATTTTCCCAATTTTAAACTCAGGTTCTTTTCATTTTCCATCCCAAAAAAAATTCTCATAAATAATATGAAAGAATATTGTATACAATAGCTCCAGAATAACTTATTAATTTATTCTGTGAGTTACATTTGAGTGCAAGAATTCTACATTACTTAAATGTTATTTGATACTTTTACAAATTAATGAACAAACTAGCCTTGAGCAGTAAATGTTTTCCAAATATCTATAAGATGTATGTGCTATTTCCTTTTACTATCCACTTGGGAGAAGAAGTGCTATAATAAGCAGAAGTAGAACTAAGTTGTATCTTGGAAAAATTAGAAATTCGTTGAATGAATTCACTGCTCTTATAATCGTCATGGAGCTGGTATTTAAGAAATGTGTCAAACATAATTGCTGCATAGACCCTATTCATCAGAAAATTATCTCAACTCTGCAGGGTTAGTTGTCTCGGATGTTTAGAAAGTTGTTATAAATAAATGCACATGGAAAGTTGAAGACTTTTTCTTTCTGATTTATTACCAGTGTAAATGTGTAATGTAAATCCACATCATTGGCTAAGGTGAAAACTTGAAATTTTGGAAGAGTTCCTATGAGAGTCCTCATTCCAGCCAAAGGGCCATCTGATCTAATGTTCTCTCTCCAGCAGTGACCTGTCAAATGCCCTGAGAAACTCTCAAATAAAAGAGGATGGCAAACAGGCACTCCCTGTTAGTCCGCACATTTGGCAGCTCTAAATTAGCCTAAGGCAGGAGGAGAATGAAACAGAAGGTCCAGGAGTCGTTAGATCCAACTGCTTTCAGACTAGGAATGTAAAAGAATTTCATTATATTCATATTTTGATCATTTGTCAGCTTCATATTTTCTGGATCAATATAAATCAAACTTAAATTGTATTTACCCCACTCAGAATTTTGTAATGCAATCTTCCTGACAACAAAAAGTGCATTAAAATGGGAAATTCAAACACAAAAAAATTGAATATTATCAATATTCTATGTGAGATATGTATGTTCAAAATGCATATTATATCACACAGAAATTCTTAATAAAATTTACATTGTGGAAGAAACAAAAATAACAATAACAACATTGACTATATAACATATTTCAACCACAGTACTGTAGTTCAAACTAATATCAACATCTTTTCAGTACTGTCTGGAGTCATACTTGAACAACTGTATTAAAACACAGGTATCAAAGGAATACTTTAACCTTTAATCATATATTTTGAGCTAGGGCAATGTATGGAAGATGTTTATACAGTCTGTTGCATCTCCAGAAATGTTTACTGAAGAGAATTCATATTGCTGCCATAGGACAAAGTAAATCTCCTGCAATTGCAAAGATTTATCTACTTCCTTAACTAAAATCTCACTTGAAACTCTTGCTTTTTCATTTAAAATACAAACACTTTATCTCCAAATCCATTTCAAAACACAGAACAGCAGACATATGTGTCCACATTCAGATGATTCCAATTGAATTTTCTTCATGTCTGTCTTTTTGCACAAACTTTCTAGACCTCATAATGGTTATTCCAGATGTTTTCTTTTTACATTCAGTCACTTGGCATAAAAACATGATGCTAGCCGATACTTTCCATCTGTACATCTGGGGTTGTGAATTTTTTATATATATAAAAAAAGAATGGTATCATCTTACTGCCCTTTTAGTAATAATTATTTCCTTTGAGGAATGGGGAGCATCATAGTACAGATATCCGTGATTTTTTCCCATCCGTTCTCACCCTACTTAGATTGCTTTGAAAGGAGGAGGAGAAAGAAGTTCAGATCTGTACATGAGAGGAGTGTCCTTGTGATACTATTCATTCTCTGTTCTGACAGAGAAGGCATTGTCTGTTCAGTGTAATAGGCTTGGCAGCCAAATTAGGTAGTGAACTGTTGCTGTGCATATAGACTCAGAAAGTATCAGAGCAGGCAAGAATCTGATAATTCCAAGAATTGGATCAACTAGAAAGGACTTTTTAACATGTTGCTGTATATGTAGGAGGCAGAGTTGGGGAGCGCATTGCTTCTGCTTTGGAGTCTGTGCTACATGAAGAAGAGTTTTAGACTGAAGGTAATCCTTTCTAGGTTTGCATGTTGCTTGCTTGAAGCCACTAAACATTGAGCATTGTGATACTAACTTGATTCTTTGGGATTCTGAGAATCATTTATGATTGGAATGCATGCCTCTCCACTGTGCCCATATTAACTGAATTAACATTTAAATGAGGAAAGTATGTGAAAAAGAAAAGACTAACCAGATTCCTATATCTGTAGCATTATCCCAAATAGCTTATGTTTATATGTAGTGGGTTTGAGGATTTTGTTAATTGAAATGCATTAATGTAGAACCAGTCTGCAGGATTACAGGCTTTGCACTGAGTTTCTTTCTTTTTGATGTCTTTTGTAATAGATGCTATACTGAATGATGTAGTAAAATATTATTTCTATAACATAGAGTAAAACTGGGAGAAGAGGGAAGCCTTATTCAGTATTAGGTTGTGCTGGTTAATGACAGCAATAAAGTAATTTTCTGAATATTAGGAAACAGTATTTCTTAAGAAATTGACTGCTAATACTTCACAAACTTTTTACTTTAGATTTGGTTTCCATTACTCTTACAATTATTCCTTGTTAATGTCTCTATTTGTTTCCCCAGTTTTTTTAAAAACAAAAACATCCCAGTTTGAGAGCCTGCATGTCTTTCAGCTATTTTTAATTGCAGCTGTGACCTACAATCAGCGGTGGGTTGCTCCCAGTTCAGCCCGGTTCTAAGAACCGGTAGTGCCGGCGGCGGGAGGCTCTGCCCACCCGCCTGGGACGCTTCTGCGCATGCGCGCACGTGAACTGGTAGTAAAGGGTGTTTGAACCCACTACTGCCTACAATCATTAATGTATTATTAAGTTGAGAAATGCCTAATATTTGTGGATGGGGGTTGGATATTTGTTTACTTATTTAACTTTTTCAAGTTTGAGGAGGAAGTGTAAGTGGCCAGGAATCTGACTTCCAATACTTGAAAGGTGAGGTGGGACTAGAAAACTATCTGCATGGCATCCGGTTGAACACCTGCAGAACCTTCATTCTGGAGAACCTCCACATGCTGTTTGTGGATCTGCTAACAGTTCTGATCTCAAGGGGCTCAGAGTTTCTTTGGGCTTCTGTTATGTCTTAATCCATAGGGAACAACTGCTCTAAGTAGCAAAACACGCTAGGTTATATGTGAGGCACTGGAAACGTGCTGCTGCTTGACAACAGCAGTCCTTGCCTCTCTCATTCTTAAGTGACCTGACCAGCTGTATTTAGCTGTCAAGATTAGGAAACCAATAAATTACACTTTTACCTAAAAGAAGGAATCATTTCACATTTTGTTACTAACTGCTTTGAGCTTACCATTTTTAACAGAAGACATTTAGGATCTTTTCCCTGTTATATTTTTAGGTGGATTGTTAGATAAAGATAAAAAAAACTTCCTCTAGTCATCTCTAATTGCTGATGAGAAGAATCAAGAAAGAATGTTCCATTTAGAATTTATGGTTGGGGGGGGAGGAGGAAGAAAAGGAACAAGAGTGAAAGAATAACCTTTCTTGGCAGTGCTGGGCTGCTTTAATTGGCAGTGCAGGCTTCAAATGTGATGGAAAGTAGCTTACCCTCCAGGGAGGGGGGGGATAGAAAGATACAGGAGTATGAAAATGGGAAAATTCTAGTTTAGGTGTTTCCATTTAAGGAAAAAAAATAAGGAAGGGGGAAAGTGACAGCAGGAAGGAACAAAGAAGATTTTGCCAGGTGGCAGGATTGGTTCATGGTTCAGAGACCTGCTTGCACAGATGTCCTCCTGTTGATTTATCAGGTTCCAGCAATCAGCAATGCAAATGGGGAAAAGGCTAGAGGGGAATCTTTGCACAGCCTTTACAAAATAATGAATGTGGAAAACAGATGCTGAAAATACACTTAATACAAAATTTCCCTGGCTAGAGAGTTAGGAATAGCTGAAGCTTCCTACTATGTCTGTAGGCAGTAGCAAATTCATTAATTAAATAATATATGGAATGGGCCATAGTTAGGTTTGCAGGTAGATGAAAATGAAACTGCTTTGTACCACATCAGATTTCTTTGTTCATCAAAGCAAAAGTTGACTAGGTGGAGACATCATGGTGTGGGTGTGAGTGTGGGTGTGCACGCGCACACACATACACACACACACACACACACACACACACCATGATCTCTGTCATAGAATATACAGTATTCTAAACTATTTTCAAATAATTTTGGCAATACTAAAAGTCTAAAGGATTTTTTGCCCTAGCTAGCCAATTAAATAGTTTTGTAATCTATGGCCGCATACATTTTAAGTAATATATTGTTGGATTGATTAATGGTCACTTTATGACATTGTGACATAATGTTAAACCAGAATGCTTAATTACTGCTGGTGGAATAAATTATAAAATGGTTTGTTTCCCTCATTTTAACTAAATTACAATGTCTTCACTGTGTCAAAAGCTGAATGGGTAAAAATAATTGGAAACAGTATGTGGATTTGTGCTTGAACTTCTTTGCTATCTTCTGTTCCAGATATTTCTTCACATAACAGAAGTTTAAATTTAATGCTAAGCTTTCCTGCAAACTCAAGCACTGATAGCAATAATTAAAATGTCTCTTATATATAAAGTAAGAAAAAAAACTTTTTCTGGAATTAGAAACATTTTTCAATGTTTTTTCTTTGCCCCATGAAATTAGCCCATGAAAGTTTTGACTGAATTAAATCCAGTCCTTTGGTCATAAAAAATAGAAACCCATATGGGCCCATGTATAAAATAGAATACATATTGCTTCTAAGGTCTGTGTTTTGTCTAATCTTAATTTTGTGTTAAAGAAAGACTTACTGTTTTCTATAAAAGAAAACCACCGACATTTAATCGTTTTTTCTTTCATATGTTCTTAGGATTGGGAGGGAAGTGGTCAGAAGATCTATGTCTGTATAAACTGAAAACATTTGGACACACGCCCCAGTTATGTCTTTCATGAATAGTTACAGAACATATATCTGATTTCCAGATTGCAAACCACTCCTCTCTTTCTGCTTTTAACAACAGTCTTCCTGACCCAGAGAGGGAACTTTTAATAATTGTTAAGCTACATTGTTTTCAGAGAACATCTGTATGTAAAGATTTAGTATTAAAAATAATCATGTAAATTTCTGCAATGTCAGGGTAAATGTTCCTTCTGATTATTAAAATACCCGGGCTGGAATTTAGCATGCAAATAGGACTAGAAAAGTTCATTGAAATTAATTAGCTCATGCAGGGGTACATGATATGGGCCAAAGGAACAATGTATTTTATAACGTTTAAAACAGTTTGACTAAGAATGTCCTCAAATATAGTATTATTTGATTAAAAAGGTTTAAAATGTAGCTTGGAAAAATACATTTTGCCAACTAGCTCAGTGTTTCTGAAACTCAGCAAGTTTAAGATTTGTGGACTTATTCCCCAGAGGGGGCTCCACAGATTGTAAAATTGCTGAGATTGGAAAACTCTGAGCTAGATGACAGCTTGGCTGATTTCAAAATGCAAAGTAAAGTCAAAACTGGTTAGTATCTGTATGGAAGTCCACCAAGAAATTTCAGCCCAGCCCAGGAAGCCCAGAAAGGCATTGGCAAATGATTGCCAAGAAAATGCCATGTCCATGAAGTTTCTCTTTTATGCAAGAAATAGGAAGTTCCCATGCCCTTCTTGTGACTAGTCATTGAGGAAGAAACGTAATTTTTATGAGATCTTTTTTAAGATTAAGGATAAAAATAACTGAAGGAAGGTTAAAGCATATATGAACAAAATGTTATCAATTCATTTTCAGTTGCCAGAGAATGTCAAGAACGTGTACCTGAATGGCAGAAAATGGAGGAAAATAGGTGTATTATGCTTTAAATATGTTCTATGTTCCATAACTCCCTCCAATGCCCCCGAAATGGAGACATGTGAGAAAGTCCAGCATCAGATCTTTCAGTGATGCCCTTATGCTTAAATTCTGTCTTCTTGGTTATAGCTCTTGGCTATGAAAAGATCAATGTAGCAAAATAGGCCCCAGTCAAAAAGAAGGGATTCCTGGCTTAAAGGAAAAAGTTAGTTGGTCAGCCAAAGGCTAACACTACAGCTTCCCATTCACTAATTCTCCTTGGCAATGTCATCACTCCAAACACCATTTGCATTTAAGCAGCAAATGCTGTGTTGGGTTCAGAATCTATGTTCCCCCAGAAGAAAGTACCCTTTCAGTTCATAGAAGGCTTCTGATCCAGCAGAGCATTCTGATGCTGAATAAAGAAGTATTTCTAATCACCATCAGTTCTACTACAAAACATGATTTGTAGCAGAGGTGGGTTGCTCCCGGTTCGGCCCGGTTCTAAGAACCGGTAGCGCCGGCGGCGGGAGGCTCCGCCCACCCACCCAGGACACTTCTGCGCACGCGCGTGAACCGGTAGTAAAGGGTTTTAGAACCCACTACTGATTTGTAGGGTTGAGGTATCTTCTGGAGCAGAATCGAAAGGAGGAAGGAGGATGGATAAACATTTTCTCCTCCCATTTGCCTTCAGCAGGAACAGCTCTACTCAATATCTCTTCACTCTGGTGGTACTGAAATAGTGGATCTGTATTTGTCATGATAACATGTAGAGGTAACTTGAACTTCTCTTTGAAATAACCAGGTTTTTTCTTCACTGTTGGCTGTTTAATGACTCTAACATTATTTTAAGTTAGGAAGAATAGGAGGTTATTCATCTCAAGCCTGTTCCCCCCCCCCAGGGTACGCATTGCTACATGATACAGAAGTTACATGACAACTCTGTAAGTAAGCAAGCATTTTGTGTTATTCAGTGCAGTCAAAGAGGTTCAAAACTGCTGCCATGTTTCCCAGTTTAGCACTGGGTTTTATTTTCTATCTTGTCACAGCTCTTGCCTTTGCCCAGGAATGTTTGAACACAGCTTTATACTGGGTCATCTATATCAATAATAGTCACCTACATTATTTCAGTGGCCATCTATATATAGCCCAATCAGTGTCTCCCATACACAATTTCTTGCAGATCCTGTTTGTAACTAAGTGATGAATTCTAATGGAAAAGTCATTTCCTTGGATTCACTGAACTGTGTGAAGCCAGTAAGACTGCAGAATGCTCAAGCAGTTAGGGTCAAATGAAATACAGTGCATTTACACACGTCTTTGTCCATTTTGTAATTATCTACATGTTTTTAAAATATTTTTCATTAAATTGAATAAGAATGGGTTGAGAAAAGCACTGAAGTTTTCTGTTGAACATAACAGAATTCCATAAACCTGCCTCTCATAAAAAATAGATGACAGGAGAAAAACCTCCTAAGTCTCTATAATCATATTTTTAGAAAAGCATATAATTTAAAAGTGGAATTATTTTTCCTTTCAGAAAAATGCAGTGCTTTAAAAGCTGATGTTACATTTAGTAATATCACAAGGTAAAAATGCTTTGGTTTTAGTTAGTGCTGGGGAGAATAAGACATCCTGCGCTACTCCATGTGTGTGCAGTACCATCCCTTGGCACTTCAAAATCACATAGCATCTCCATATAGTTCTTAACATCAGAAACCACCAACTGCAGGATCAGTTAATCGCCCGATGAAAAGCAGACTGCTCCTCAAAAGGGGTAGAATAAATCACAACCACAAATCAGTCAGAATTGGGGGGGAAATTTTTTGAAGGCTGTGGTATGTTGCTGAGACAACATTTTTTCATAAGTCATTGTCAACCAGCTTCTTTTCCATTGATCTGTCCAAGGTGCTGAAGGTCCCTGTTGTCTTATGCCCTGCACCACCATGGCATTGCATGGCTCCACAACCAGACCAATTCTATACAATGTACTTGTTTTTAAGTGTCAGATCACTTTCCAATTTTCTTTTATATTATGAAAGCTTTACCTGACTTTTTATATGGTAAACAGAAAAAGTATTAATACAATTTCAATGAAAATATTTATTTGTTTTATTTATTTAATTATTTAATTATTTAATTATTTAATTATTTATTTATTTATTTATTTATTTATTTATTTATTTATTTATTTATTTATTTATTTATTTATTTAAAAGGCTTATATGGCTGGCCATGTTGTAGACATGATTCTAGGTGGCTCACAGCAATAATAAACCAAAGACATTAAAACCGCACACTTGAATCTCCATTCCATCAAGCCACACATTCCTTGGGCTCCAAATTCGCCCTATCTCAATGCCTGGGGGAAAAGCCAGCCCTTTATCGATTCCAGAAGGCTAAAAGGGTGGGAACCTAGCAGATCCTGGGAGAAGGGTGCATTCCAAAGCAATTTTGCATTTTGCCATAATAATAGAGTGTGGATGTAACCTTTGTTTGTAATTGGGTATCTTCCATTACACTTTTGTCCACATATGTATGTGACCAAGCATACATTACTATTTTGTACTAACCCTTGGTTCTAGACCTGGGAGAAAATTTGTGCAATAAAATTACTTTAAAAAGTTTAAAAGTTTAAAAAGTGAGATGGATGGATGGATAGATGCAGGGAGGGAGGGAGGGACGGACGGACGGACGGACGGATGGACAGGCAGTCAGATAATCATGCACATATACTCTTCCATATTAATTTAGTTGCTGTCCAGAAAGCTATCCTGTAGCTTATGGTCTTCCATAATCTCTGAGATTTAGATCTGTATTGGAGATATGAGTGTGAGACACAAGAAGATGAATGAAAATATTTACAAGACCTAGTATGTCATAAAAAGATACAAGAAAGCAGGAAATGTGGAGGAGGAGAAAGCAGCAGCAAAATAATCACAAACAGATGTGAAACCATTCTTTATAATGTTATATAGCATATGTCACATTACAAGCTCCTTTGTAGTAAGTCCTTCATATTTTTGGGATACACTAAAGTCAAGAAATAGAAAAGTTGCTGGTATTTTAAATCATACATAACTTTAAAGTCACAAATTGAAAATCTAAACTTTAGAACGATGAATCATTTTATTAGTGATTACAAAAGAACCATAGAAATGGAGGTGCAGTTTCTATTTACTTCTAGATATTACATTTTCCATTAATGATATTTTATATGGGACTTTTACTGTCTGCTTTTACTTTGGTAAAAAAAAAATTACTAGAGGAATTAATTATTTAGTTGTACTAATTATGTCTTTTTCTTTTGTTTGCATTAGGAATGCTAGTAGGTGCTTGGTTTTATTTAATAATCTTATAAAGGATATTACTTTAAGGTGAGGGGTTTATTATGCAATACCTCTGCTTAATTCATGCTGTTTTACTGAGCAGCAAAATGTCACAATTTTCCTTTTGTAATCATCTATTTTTTTCATTACTGTTTTGTCTTTTTTTTCTACATTTTTCCTGCACTTAAGAATAAACCTGATTAAACAGAAAAAAAGACAAAATAGCTGTTGTGAAAGCTAGGGCTGCACAAATTGTTTCACAGAGATAGTTGGGAAGGCATCGGATCACTTTGTTTATCATTACTGTAATGATATATTTTTCTTGAGTGCTGTTCCTTGTGGTCTCCACATGTATGTGCATGCAGAGCTACTTCACTGCAAAAGATATATCCAGCCTTAATGAAAATTAATAGTTGAGTGTCTGATTCCATAGCAGCATATTTTTTTTTCTATCTCGTTTCTGTGTATTCTTTTAGAAGACAATGTTAAATATCATAACTCTTTTTTTTCAGACTAGATTACTATGATATGGTGTTCCATATTTGCCATATTTGCCAGATTTGTGATATGATTAATCTAGAACTGTAATCTAAGAGAAATCTCACCACCAGAGCAAATGTTTCTTCCATAGTTGGAGCTCCAGAGAAACCCACAGGAAAACAAATTAAAAGTTCAGAAAAGAGCCAGTACTATGTTTCACATAGTGTTAAAGAACCTTCTCTTGCCATGTCTTCTGCACCCCCCTCCTGCCCACCATCCATCCTCTGTCTTTCTGCTTAAGTGTTCATTGGAGATTAAACTTGCCATGGAGAATGCCGACCTCTGTGTACCTTCCTATTGTATCCCCTGTTAGGACATGATCTTCAGTGGGTTTTATGTCTTTATCCATATTGGGTGGGCAGTATGATACTCAAACTCCAAGTCATTAAGGGTTCAGCACAGTGGTGAAATCCAAAAATTTTTACTACCGGTTCTGTGGGCGTGGCGTGGCTTGGTGGGCGTGGCAGGGGAAGGATATTGCAAAATCCCCATTCCCTCCCCACTCCTGGGGGAAGGATATTGCAAAATCTCCATTTCCCATCCCACTCTGGGGCCAGCCAGAGGTGGTATTTGCCAGTTCTTCGAACTACTCAAAATTTCCGCTACCGGTTCTCCAGAACCTGTTAGAACCTGCTGGATTTCACCCCTGGTTCAGCAGGTAATAAACAGCACCTTGAAATGTACTTTGAAGCAAACTGGTAAGTAGGGCAGCTCCCACAACAAAGATGTTATATGGCAATGCCGTGATTGTCCAATAAGTACATGTGTATCTGCTTTTAGGACAGCTACAAGAGTGTTCAAGGGTATCCCAATGTAGGACCAATTGCATATTCCCGGTGCAATTAAACAAATGAAAGAAGGACCATTTTCAGCATGTCCTGTTCTAGATAATGCCATAACTGAACCTAGAAAAGACTCTCCTGGCCTTGATCTCCACCTATTCCTCCAGCAGAAGTAGTATAAGCATGCAGATCCTAAAGAAGATCAGGACCATCAGCAAAAGAAAAGGACCATTCTGGGGACTAAAATTCCCGAAGAAGAAAAGATTTAACCTTCCTTGTGTAATGATCTCTACAGTTTAGAATCCTCTTATAACAGGACGCTTCAAATATTTATTTGTTTGTTTGTGTATCCTGCATTTATTATTTTTAAAAATAACTCAAGGTAGAAATTGTGTCTAATACACCTTCCTCCTATTGTGCCCACAACAACAGAATAACAGAGTTGGAGGGGTCCTTGGACATCTAGTCCAACCCCTTGCTCAAGCAGGAGATCCTATACCATTTCACATAAATGATTGTTCGTTCTCTTCTTAAAAACCTCCAGTAATGGAGCATCCACAATTTCTGAAGGCAAGCCATTCCACTGATTAATTGTACTAACTAAGGAAATTTCTCCTTAGTTCTAGGTTGGTTTTCTTCTTGAGTAGTTTCCGTTCATTGCAGCTTCTCCTGCCTTCAGGTAGCTTTGAAGAGTAGGTTTGTCCTCTCTTCTTTGTGGCAGCCCCTTAGATATCATGTCATCCCTAGTCTTTATTTTTATTAAACTAGACATACCCAATTCCTGGAACTATTCTTCATATGTTTTAGCTTCCAGTCCTCTAGCCATCTTTGTTGCTCTTCTCTGCATTCTTTCTAGAGTCTTAAGATCTTTTTTTTATATTGTGGCAACCGAAACTGGATGCAATATTCCAAGGGTGGACTTACCAAAGCATTATTATAAAGTGGTATTAACACTTCATGTGATCTTGATTCTGTCCCTCTGTTAATGCAGCCTAGGACTTAGTTTTCTTTTTTGGCAGCTGCAGCACACTGCTGGCTCATATTTAAGTGATTGTCCACTAGGACTCCAATATCTCTCTCACAGTTACTACTCTTGAGCCAGGTACCACTTATTCCATACCTGTGCATTTGTTTTTTCTTGTCTAAATGTAGAATCTTACTTTTCTCACCATTGAATTGCATTTTGTTAGATAGGGCCCAGTGTTCAAGTCTGTTGAGATCCTTCTGTATCTTAAGCCTATTTTCTAGAGTGTTGGCTATTCCCGCCATATTGGTGTCATCTGCAAATTTGATGAGTTCCTCTTCTATCCCCTTCATAAATCATTTATGAAGATATTAAAGAGTACTGGCCTAAGACAGAGCCTTGAGGTACCCCAGTATACAATTCCATTAAGGACTTCACATTTTGTGCCTTTGGTCAGTCAATTATGAACCCTATACAACAATCCTGTGAGGTAGGTTGGGCTGAGAGAGAGTGACTAGCCCTAAGTCACTTGGGTGGCTTTCATGGCTAAGGTGGGACTTGAACTTACATCTCCTGCTTTCTGGCCTGGTGACTTAACCACTAGACCAAGCTGGCTTTGCTATTATGTAAGCAAAATGATACAACATAGGCTGGATTTGCAGATGTTACCTGGACGTCAGAAGGTGATTTCATTCTGGAAAAACTGTAGAAGTATTTTTCTTAGGTTACAGATGTTTGTAAAAGGAGTTCTCAGAATGTATATCCCTTGTTGCACAATTTTCTAAACTGCAATGTGCAAAAATGCCATCAGACTAAGATGGACTCGGAAGGAACATGAAGCAGTGTAAAAGAGAAAAGAGCACAGAAAACAAAACATTTTACAATAGGCAAAGGAAACCGTTTCTCTTAGTGCAGATAGGAGCCGACTTTCGTATGCTTACCTACTAAGCATCAAATGACACCCCAGTTACAGTAATAATTATGTAATTTCTGTGTGATGCTCAAATTTGCAAGCTGTCTTAAGAAAGAGCTTATCTTTCAAAGTTTGTCTTCCTAAAATGACTTATGTGGCATAGACCATTTCATTTTAATTCTGGAATTGAAAATGGTAATTCTCCCCTAGAATTATCATATCTGGCTGTTTTTAATCATCAGTTCTATGCATGTGTATTTAGTCACAGTGGGTAAATTTGCAAGCAAAGCAGGACACACAGGCTCTGAGATCCGCTCTGCTTGTTCAGCAGATGGTTGACATAATATCTTGCAGTATAGACCTGCTGAGTCCTAAAGGCAAATGTGCCATACGTAACCTTGCCATAAGCCAGTTAATGCAAAGGCAATTTTCTGTGTTGAGTTTGAAAAGCTCCTCATTTGTCTGCTGTCTGTGTACAGAGGCTGCCTAGCAAATTGTTCGCTTTAATCATACACTTTTTCTTGAAAGTGTTTTAACAGACTGAACTTTCAGCCTTTTATCATAGAACAGAACAACACATTATGCCGTCAATTACAACCAGTGAGTAGTGCTGTGCATCTTCAAAAGACATTTCATGTTACTGGGCTGTTTTACAAATCTACTATCATCACATTTGCCACCCAAGATTACAAGGAAACTGGATGTGCTGTATGGGTTTCCATGTAACGCTGCAGTAAATAGGAAGCTAATCGCTTAGACGAGGCGGATAGGAGTCAAGGAAAATCGAAATTTCATTTGAAAAGGGGCAGTGCTCTCGCTTCAGTTCAGAGCCATCCAAGCCTCTTATGTTTGCAATAGGGATAAGCTGGATTTTTCCTAAGCTGCACTTCACAGCTTTGTGTATGTGGATGAGGGAGAATTTTTCATTGACAGCGGTGGACCAGAAATGTGAAACCAGAAATGGGGTAAAAAGAAAAAGAGGTGTGTAATGGTCCCAAGAGGCTTAAGAATATAGGAAAACTCCTAGTAGTATCTTTAAAAAATGCCAGAATGTTTATACCTGCTTTGCCCAGTTTGCTCTCTAGCACTTGGCTGATCTTGAAAAACAATCATAGAAGGGCTTAATTGGTTACTGCTTGAGTGGAAAATGTTAGATAGTGGGTAGAGATGACAGGAGACAGACTTCCAAAGCAGCTCTTTATTTCAGCTCTTGTATCAGCAACCAGCAAAGAGCAGTCTGACAGCTTGCCCTTTTATAGGGAGCTGTCAGACAGACCAGCCAATAGCGTTTGAGCTTTTTCCCGCTCAAACGCTGGACCTGGTTGGAACCATGCAACACAGTTGAAACAGTTAGAACATAACACCCCTCCCCTCCTGGATGGAGCTGTCCAGCATACGTAATCACGCAGGTAGGCGGGGCGTTATGAAGCCCTACTAGACCTGCGCAATTCAGATGGCGGTGAGGCAGCGGACTGTGCGGCCAGGACTACTAGACCTCAGTTGGTGGTGAGGCAGCGGCCTGTGCGGACAGGTCTGCTGCTGCTCCGGGGCTCGAGCATGGAAGCTCCTGGAAGGTACTGGGTGTGGCCTCCACGGCCGAAGGGACCGGTTCGAAGGTTCGAAGGGA
>QLTV01002657.1:547714-592636 GCA_003457575.1 Thermophis baileyi
ATCTATCTCTATCTATCTATCTATCTATCTATCTATCTCTATCTATCTATCTCTATCTATCTATCTATCTCTATCTATCTATCTATCTATCTATCTCTATCTATCTATCTATCTCTATCTATCTATCTATCTATCTATCTATCTATCTATCTGTCTATCTATCTATCTATCTGTCTATCTATCTATCTATCCATCCATCCTTAGTGGTATTGGTACTGCATTTGTATATTTGTTTGCCTATATTCTAGGAAGAATTCTTAATGGATCTGTGCCCAAGATAAATTTTCAATGTAATCTGATTGTAGGAAAGCCATACTATGGCTGATTATTAGAAAGAGATAATGATTCACTCTCTTCAAGTATGACGGCTTTCTTCTTTTCGGTGTCTAGATCAAAGTTTAAACTGCCAGAATGAAACCACCTTCTTGGCTTTGTCATTGGCCCAAAATAAGTCATTATCGGTACATATTTCTGGTAGTAGCCAACATACCAGCAGATGGGCCTGGCTCTGTGTCTCTCCATGTTCACATAGCGTGTTGTTATCTGCTAAGAGTCTCCACGTGAGCATATTGGTTTTACATTTAGGCACTCCAACTGTCAACCTATTCAGGGTCCTCCAAGTAGTATAAGGCAGGTCAGATCTTTCAGCCATATTCTCCTTTAATGTTATTCCCTGCTCGATGGTCTCCTTCGTCTTTCTTTTAATTTGATTTCGTTCTTGTGTACCCTTAAGAATGTTTGTCCTTGCCATAAAGCTGTTCCTAGATCTGAGTCAGCTTTATGAGGACTTTATGACATTCTCTAAAAAATTATCTTCAGACGTATTTCATTTCTTGTTCTCCATAAGTGGCAAGACATAAAGAATGGGCTAAAATCATATTTTCCTTTGTGCAATGTCTAAAACGACTGTTGTCAGAGATAATTCTGAAAATATATTTATTTATTTATTTATTTATTTATTTATTTTATAAAATTTATATGCCGCCCAACTCCCGAAGGACTTTTGTTGTGTGAGTTGTATACTAGTATGAATTGCTAATCTAAGAAAATGTAAATGAGAAAATGTTTGGTAATTAGTAATTTAACTTTGATGGATTACAATTGAGTAATCACGTTCCTGTGAAATTTTATCATAGCTGCAAATTATACTATGGCTTAAAATAAGAGTGGATTGGCAATACAGGAAAATGTAATGGCTTTCCAAGTATCAGGAGAAAACTATAGTCCACTTCTGCCATCTTGTGCTCAAGATTGGAACAAGTCTTGCCATCAAGCAAAATTGAAGGAAAACAATTTAAAAACATTCAGACTGGGCATAAAAATAAAACTATAAAATAACAATTGGAATCTATCAAGCAGGACAACCGATTGAACTTGCCACTTAAACAATCTCTGGCAAATCTGTTCAATTTAGTTGGCGACACACTACACAATTTGCTATGCGAACTAGTCACAGTGGCAAGGTGGGAGCAGTAGGAAAAGAGAAATGAGTATAGGTTAGGAAAAAACAGTCTTTCATATTTCATTATGAGTTCTGTATCTTTTTCTGAATAATTTTAGCATTCATAAAATTTTAGCATTCATAAAATTTTAATATTCATAAAATTAACGGGGTTTACATCACAGAAATGTGTTAAATTGGACTTGTTTAGGTTTCGGGACTGGAACAAGAGCTAAACTAATAAAGCTTGCTTCTCAGCTTCTGAAAATTGCCAGTCTTTTCATATTAGGTAATCACAGTTGTTATGGTTCAGGATAGATTAGATTAAGCCTTGATTTAATATTAAGCTTTAATATGTGATAATGATTAATACCACTGATATTTTAGAACATATTGTTAAAGCAAAATTTAAAGTTTGATGTTCACTGTTATGGCTTGCTCTATATGGTTTATTTGAATTGCTTCCTCTCCTCTCCCTCTTTTTTTACCCACTACAGAGAAGCTCTCTCAGATAAAATGGCCAAGTATTATTGCAAGTAATCACATCAGCCGTTCCTATCTTCACATCCTTTTTACATCATGGGACCTGATGGCAGTTTCCTAAGTACTGGAGTGCTTCATATCATTGTATGGGGTAGCTTGGGAGCCATGGCAATGCTTCTGGTATTTAGTTTCCTCCTCTTTCTCTGCTCTGGTTGCGACAGGTAAGGACTTAGCCAAAAAAAAGAATAGAAATATAATTACTTTGGAAAGCTAATAGCCAATAACTGAAGGGCAAGAAACAATCTATTCTGAGTTCCATTCAGGGATATTTCAATCTCTTTGAGTATTTGTAATGAATCACTGAATAAAATATATCCAAGGGAAATATTATATTGTGGTTCCTTAATAGGAGCATAGAATCCTGCTTATCAGGAAAAAACAAACAAACAAACCCAGGAGCCTGGTAGCAGTTTTTCCAACTAACAAATTTTAATTCAACCTCCCAGAACGCTCCATAACAAACCTTAGAGTGGCCATCTTAGGAAAACAGGACTTTAACAGCAACAATAAATTGATGAATATCAAATTTTATATCAAAAGGTTTCAGGAACTTTCAGAAGGTTTCAGCAAACTAATGGGTTTTTAATGTATAACAATGGTTAATAGTTATGGTACCCATAATTTGTCTCACATTTCACATCTGTATAACCAATCTAGTTTCCCCTCCCTTCACTTTATTCCTTCCCCCCCCCACACACACACACACTTTAAATCCTATATCATTTTAGTTCCTCTGTGCACCTGATGAAAGAGGCTGCAGCTCACAAAAGTTTGTGCCTTTTAATAAAAATGTCTTGGTCAGAAATCATGCTGCCAGGCCTCTGATTTTAGAGTAACATGGCTGTTCTACTATAATAATAAAAAAAATAAGTACATAGAAAATAGCAAGAGCTATGGATAATTTAAAACAAATGTTTAGCATTTTTATTTGGCTATTATCTATTCATAAAACCTGATCAAGAATTTCAAAAGACTTTGGCAAAGATTGTGTAATCCATTTCCATCCAAAGGAAAACAAAGTAACAGCAAGGATTTCTTAACAATACAGAGATTAATGTGTTCACTTTGACATGTGCTTTCTTAGCAGCTAATAAAAGAGTTGTCCTACGTATAAAATTATATGAGTCCTATTAATGTTTTCAGATTGTAGAACTTATTTTTGGTTGTAGTCAAAAAGCTCAAGTTCAAAACATCAGCTGCTCTCTGAATTACATATATCATCTACCTCTTCAGAATGAGAAACTTCTCCATTATACTATCTCATAGTAGAAAGAAATTAATAACATTTCCTATGAGATTTAAGAAATGAAGACTTTTTTTAAGGTATCAAGATAGCCAAATAATTCTGAATCGGCGACAAAAAATTACAGATTAACAGAGTTGGAAGGGACCTTGTAGGTCATCTAGTCCAACCCCCTGCTCAAGCAGGAGACCCTACACCATTTCTGACAAATGGCAGTCCAGTCTCTTCTTGAAAGTCTTGAGTGATGAAGCTCCCACAACTTCCGAAGGCAAGCTGTTCCATTGGTTGATTGTGCTCACTGTCAGAAAGTTCCTCCTTATTTCTAGGTTGAATCTGTCCTTGATCAGTTTCCATCCATTATTCCTTGTCTGGCCTTCAGGTGCTTTGGAGAATAGCTTGGCCCCCTCCTCTCTGTGGCAGCCCCTTAAATATTGGAACACTGCTATCATGTCTCCCCTGGTCCTTCTCTTCGCTAGACTATCCATGCCCAGTTCCTGCAACCGCTCTTCGTATGTTTTAGTCTCCAGTTCCCTGATCATCCTGGTTGCTCTCCTCTGCACTTTTTCTAGAGTCTCAATATCTTTTTTATAGTGTGGTGACCAAAACTGGATGCAGTATTCTAGGTGCGGTCTAATTAAGGCTTTATAGAGTGATATTAGTAAAAAAAAGACTGATTTTTTTTTATCACCATTCAACACCAGCCAAAAAAAGAATAGAAAAGAGCATCACCTTGAACTATATTATTTTCATGTGGCAATATTTGAAAGAACAGCAATGCAGAATTCAAAATTGAAATATAGTAATAAGCATATCAATACTAGTCAGAAGTCAGAATTAGTCATAATTTACATTATATAAATCTTATTTGTTGAAACGGATTGTGGATAGTCTAACAATATATCTAAATCTGATTTGCATTACAGGGAGAAGAGGCCTGAACAGCAAAATGGGGACCATGAAAATCTGATGAATGTGGTAAAAAAAAAAAGCCTAATAAAAATAGCTATTAAAAATGTTTTTTCTATAGTTTGTCTGTAATGAAGGAGAAAGGCTGAACTGTGGAGCTGGAGTATTATTTAAGGATTGGGTATGAATAAATGCTAAGAATGCATTTATGTAATCCTTATACAAAATGATAAATGATATTTGCCTCATTTTATAGATGAAAAAACTACACAGACTACCTGGTCAAGCTGAGCACAGTTATTTTTACCCTGTGGTATACCCATTTAGCACACCAGTACATGATTTTCTGATCCAAATAGGCATATGTAATAAACAATATAAAATAAGAATTCTGATGCCTACTCCTGACAGAAGGAACTTTCACCATTTGAAAAGTTATCTTCAGAATTTCAATAGTATGTTTAGTATTTTTAATGCACTTTTCACATCATGATCATTCTTTCTCTTTAACCATTTCAGGCCTGAAGGATATTCTGCTGAGTTAAGAGGGCTGACCTTTATATGAATTTTTTAAAGACCATGAAAATACATGTTTTTAAAACAAATTTTAAATGATTCTTATTTTGATTTTAATATCTGATCAGCAGTGTAATCTGTTACTGGTATGGGATGGACAGCTATATAAATTGAATACATAAATAATCAGGAACAGATATATACAAAGCTATAATTTAAAAAAAACTTTTATTGTTCTATAAGAATTTACATATACACATAAACTTACAGAAACTGTAAAATCTTAAGATATACATTTTATAAGCCTTTTTTTAATGTAAAGAATATTGTTATGTATCTTTGGCAAAGAAAGGTCTTTATTATGGGAACCTTTTGTGAGTTCATTAACATGTTAGCAATAGACTTACCCGCATAAACTCTTTTTTTTACCCTTGTATGTTGAAGAGTTTTTGTGCTTTATAGTCTTCTTCTCCTTCTCCTCCTTCTCCTCCTTCTCCTTCTCCTCCTCCTCCTCCTCCTCCTCCCATTAAATATTTTTACCATCAATCCTCTCTTTCAGGTAATCTTAACATACAAATCTCCCCTAAAAATCCAAGAACAATAAAATAAAATACAAATGTACGATAAAAACAATACAATTAAACTTTGGTAAAGCTTGACTTATTGTAACAATGTAACTAGAAAATTCTTCACGCCTCTCCTGGACTCTGCCTGGATCTCCTCAAGGGAAATACACCTCACAGTTTGGGAAACTCTGTCTTATACACAGATTAGCAATGTGAGTTATTCAATTTAGAAGGCCCTTACTCTTACAGTGTTTTCATTTTTTTCCCCTTAAGTACTGTCTATAGGGAGGATGGCTGACTTTTTCTTCTAAGGCAGTGGTTCTCAACCTTTCTAATGCCGCGACCCCCCGTGACACCCCCCTGCCACCACCATGACCCTCCCCTGCCACCACGACCCCCTCCCGCCCCCTCCCCGCACGGGATGAGGTTCAAATGGCGGCGTCCGGGCTACCAGCTGTCCGACAACCCGCAGCACGGCCGAACCGGGACCTTTTCACCCCTGCAGTGACAGTGGCACCAAAATGGCGGGCTAACGCATGCGGCGACCCCTGTGAAATGGTCGTTCGACCCCCAAAGGGGTCGCGACCCACAGGTTGAGAACCGCTGTTCTAAGGATATATGAGAAACAGTCCTGAGATTCAGACCATCTACAGATCTTCTGTAGCTATTTGATGTTTTTGCAATCCTCACTACTAGAACTCTAACATTAACATGTCATCTACCAATCTAGCTAGCTAGCTACCATCAGTCATAAAATGAATGTTGATATCCTGACTAGTTCATTTAAATTCACATTTTGTTTTTCAGCCTTCAGATAAAGAGGCATTTAGTCACTCTATCACAAGTCTGGCTACAGATCCAATTGCAAGCAGTGAACAAAATGGTGGAATCAGTAATGGAGATGGTAAGATTATCATGATGTAATTTCTCAGCACTTGATAGCTCACCATAAATTTATACATTGCCACTCTATTGTTTTAAAAATGATGTAAGCTGACAATCCTGATTCCATTTATAGTAACTATTGTTACAGAACAGCAGTAGTTCAGATAAGAGGATAAATGTCAATGTAAGACAGCTGGCTGGTACAAATCAAGAAAAGAGCTGGCTCAGGACCTTGGACAGTACTATATGATTTGTGACTTGAATTCAGTACCGTGGCTAGCAGTCCTGCAGTTCTTAGTACGGTAGGAGAACCCTAACTAGTGCAAAAACTTAGTTGTTAATAGTTAACAATAGTTTTGATAAAAATGACTAGTTTAGTCATTCCTTTGGCAATAGTTAATAAAACTAAGGATGTTCTTATTGCCTACTAGAAGTTGAATGGGGATATAGCCACAAATAGGATTCTACTACAGAAGAGACTTTGACTAGCCTTATAACAATATATGAAAAACAATCAGATGAAAGTAGAGGAAAGCTACAGAAATTGGATCATAACCAACTTAAAACCCACTGATTTCACTGGGATTCTTCAAGATGATTAGTCAGGATCCCACTCTGTACTGAGGAAGAAAAGAAGAGTGTGTATTTATATTGTGTATTATATAGTGTATTATATAGTGATTTCGCATAAATTATGTATGTCTGCATAGTTTATAAATACACTTCTAGACTTGAATATTTTCTGTATATGTTATGATAAGATTTTCTCTGTTACGTAAATAATGTAGCAATTCAGTTCCCGAGTCAATTACAGGTAGTCCTCAACTTCCATTCGGCTTAAATTCATTTAGTGACCATTCAAAGTTTCTACAGTAGTGATCCCCAACCTTTGCAGCTTGGTGGCCCGACGGGGGGGAGGGGAACCGGGCCACACAAGTGGCGGGCCGGCACACAGCTCAACTTGCGCAAATTGAGTTGCACATGTGCGCATGCGCCCCAGCCCACCACTCGTGCTGCCCAGTTGTGAGTTGGCCACAGCCTGATAGTGGGCCATGGCCCGGGGATTGGGGACCCCTTCTACAGCAGTGGAAAAAAAAATACTTATAACCATTTTTTACACTTACAACTGTTGCCACATCCCCATGGTCATGTGATCAAAATTCAAATGCTTGGCAATTGGCATATATTTGTTACAGCTGCAGTGTCCTGTGACCTTCTGACAAGCAAAGTCAATGGCAAAGGCAGATTCACTTAACAACCATGTCATTAACATAACAACTACAGTGATTTACTTGACAATTGTGGCAAGAAAAGCAAGTAAAGTCATAAAAGCCATTAAGCAAAACTTACTTAACTTGATTAGCAATAAGTCTTGCTTAGAAATGGAAATTTTGGCCTCAGTTGTGGTCGTAAGTCAAGGACTACCTGTAATAAACTATAATATACAATGCTGCGCTCATTACTAATGAGCAAATGTGTATAGAAGAAAATGTATGTGAGGAAATGGGAACCAGTTAGGTTTACTCACTTTATAACTGGAAAGTCAACTGGAGAGTCTTCCTGGTTGAGTACACATTTGAAATTATCTTAATTTTAAAAAGTGTTGAGAACCTTTCTTTCTAGAAGCTTAAAATAAACATAGTGATATGATGGGATGAATTCATAGACTTGGATATTTTTTTGACAGAACACAGGACATTAGTAACCCTTTAGCTGCAGTTTGTCTGCTCCAAAAAATTGTTTTATTTGTTTACATTTACTGTAAAAATGGTGTTCTGGGTTTCCACTGAGTATGATATCAAATCCAAAGAAAAAAGAAAATAAGGGATAAACCAGGGGTGAAATTCAGCAGGTTCTGACATGTTCTGGAGAACCGGTAGCGGTAATTTTGAGTAGTTCAGAGAACTAGCAAATACCACCTCTGGCTGGTCCCAGAGTGGGGTGGGAATGGAGATTTTACAATATCCTTCCCCCAGGAGTGGGGAGGGAATTAAGTTTAAGTTTAAGTTTATTTGTATTTCTATGCCCTCCAACTCCCAAGGGAATGGGGATTTTGCAGGATCCTTCCCCTGGAGTGGGGTGGGAATGGAGATTTTGCAGTATCCTTGCCACGCCCACCAAGCCACGCCCACAGAACCGGTAGGGAAAAATTTTGAATTTCACCCCTGGGATAAACACAAACGTTGTCTCAAACATCAGTCTCCCATACAATGCTATGGTGAAACTAGGCATAGATAGGTCTGATGGGCAGGATCAAAGCTCAGGTAGCTTAAAATGGTATGAAACCTATGAAATGGAATTTGTATCAAAGCACCTTTTAATAAAGGAATTCTTTGAAAATATTAACAGAGACATTCAGAATATAAGAATCTATAATGGAGACCACAATACTTTAAAACCAGAAATTGGAATGTAAATTTCATTTTACTTCAGAGAGAAGAGATTTCCCTACTTGCTCCTGCCACAGTTTCCTCCTACTTGAAGAAGTGCTTAGCTCTCTTTTTCTCCTAGAAACCAACTCACCAAAATCATGTGGCTATTTCCACATTTCCTAATTTTCCTGCAATTACTCTCGCATGCAGTCTCCCAGGGAAAAAAAATCTTTTGTTTGGTAAAGGTTTTCATCAAGGGTAGGGCCAAGGGGCTCTTTTTTAGCCTTTATCTAAACAAATCTAGATATATTTCCCTTGCTGTCCCTTGCTCTACCTTGCTTAGTAATGTCAAATCAGTGTCTGGAAATCCCTTGGTTAGTAATGTCAAATCAGTGTCTGGAAATCAGCTATCAATCTTATAATCACAGGAGAGAGTAGAGAGGGGGGGGGGCTTTACTTGAGCATGTCTGGATTTGCTTCCAATACCAAACAAACTTCATGTGACCCCAAAACAAAAATAGCAATAGCAATAGCAGTTATATACCGCTTCATAGTGCTTTCACAGCCCTCTCTAAGCGGTTCACAGAGTCAGCATATTGCCCCCAACAATCTGGGTCCTCATTTTACCCACCTCGGAAGGATGGAAGGCTGAGTCAACCTTGAGCCGGTGAGATTTGAACCGCCGAACTGCAGCTAGCAGTCAGCTGAAGTAGCCTGCAGTGCTGCACTCTAACCACTGCGCCACCTCGGCTCAGTGGTGAATCCAAATGGAATGAAAAATAATAAAGTTAACAAATGAAGAAAAAACCAAATATAAACCAAAGTAAACTTACATTAGTATTTTCAGTCTGGCAACAAAGATGTTCCTTATGTGCCAATATCTTTTTTTTTTAATGATACACAAATTGCTATATAGATTAATGGCCTTATGAGCCTATATTTAAGTATTTATGCAATTTTCTTCTAGTTCTTTCAGAAGATAGTACAGCTGCTTCTCTCCAACCTTACGAAGAAGTGCAAACCTCTGTTACAGATCTTTTGGATCAACAGGACACATTGGGAAGATCTTTAAAATGTCATCAAAGTAGAGAGCTACCTAGGATTCCTCCAAATAATGCCATAGAAACAATTCTGACCACAAGAAATGCAGAAAATGACCAGAGTCTGGGAATGGAGGGGCCCTATGAAGTGCTGAAAGATAGTTCCTCCCAAGAGAACATAGTAGAAGACTGCTTGTATGAAACAGTGAAGGAAATTAAGGACCTGGGAGCAGCAGCCAACTCAGAGAAATGCAAACCAAAGACTACTGTGATGGTTAATGGAATTTTAGATCATGTTCTTGAGAAGAAGACAGAATCAGCAGAATATGCATCCGTTGACAGAAATAAAAAAAGTTGCCACAGTGTTAATTCAGAGAGTCCTCTTAGCAGTACTACTCCAGATGTAGAAGAAGAAGCTCCACCTCCTGTACCAATAAAACTTCTTGATGAAAATGAGAATGTACAAGATAAAGGAGCCAAAGAGGAGGAAGTAATGGAAAGGCTTAATGAACCCGACAAGGTATATGTTATTTTGTGTTATCTGTAGAAGAAAATGAAGTTGTAACTTGAAAGACTTGAAGTATGTATATATACTATGGCAAACGCTGTTATTCATTAGTAAATATAAACGTATAGTTAAAAAAAAATTTCTTGGTATCTTCTGCTGATGCAAAATCTTAAGATCAAAACTAGCAGTATTTGTGTGATCTATGTATAATGTGTGAATGTTTACATGTGCATTCATAAATGAAAGATAATATTCAAGTGGCTAGAGGAAGGCATGGAATCGTATGCAGTTGGTGACAGTTTTAAGAGTATTGAAACTTACTGCTTCCTAAAATTTTAGAGACATTTGCATGAATGCTTTTTTCAGCATCTACCCAGGAGACACATGCTTGCCAACTGATCATTAATTAGTCTAATTAGTCTGTCCCTTGTTTTGAAATATTCCAGATAATCGGCATTGGGAGCAGAAGGTATTCAAAGTGTTACTGTTGGCCAACATCTAGCCAGCCAATAAAACACAAAATGTAGGAGAGAAGAGAATCCTGGGGTGGAATCTAAAACTGAATTTTGCTAATGTGATGTGGTTTTTTTGCTCTCCTCTCCTCTGCAATCTCTCAAAAAAATTCAACATTTGTTCCAGAAAGACAGAATGACTCACGCCCTACTGTTTTCATTACTGCTCATGAAAACTTGCAATTGGATTTCTCCCCTGGTCTCTCCAGATTTCTGATCTAATTTTAGATTTAAGTGTATCCACAATTTTAATTTGTAATAAAAACAAAGAACTTTCTCTAGTTCTTGCTGCAAAGGTCCAACTGCTTATGACAGCATGAATTTCTATTAAGTAGATTACAGATCAAAATATGTCAAGTATTTCAGTTTTCAGAAATGCAATCTGTCACATTTTAAATAATATTAAAAACTAATTTGAATAACTCCTTAAAGAGAAGCAACAAATGAGGGAGTTAATTATCTGTACAACTCTATCCAGGATAATGGCTTACCAATGACCTAGATCTTCGAATTGTACATTTATAATGCTGAGGAGGAGGATGAAGATGATGATGACGATGATGACGATGATGGGGTGCTTGCTGGAACAAAACTTATTTGTTGATAAACAACTCAAAGAATTCACTAATACTATCCAAGGGATTGGAAAATGCTCATGTCTTATTCCTTTGTTTTCTTCCATACCTCACACAATTAATCTTAACAAAATTATCATAGAAGTAAAACTAAGTAAAACTGTTAGCCTTTTTTTTCCAGATCAGTTGGCCAGAGTTCATGGCTGGATGGGGGGTGGGGAGAGAGGAGTTAAGCACACAAACACAGAGACAGTAGGTTTACTTAGTATTATATTTAAAGTATTCCGAATTTCTTAACCACAAAAATTTAAAAGTTAAAAAAATAGAACTAGTATAAATATTTTTACTCCAGTTCCATGAATAGCAATAGCAATACTTAGACTTATATACCACTTCACAGTGCTTTACAGCCCTCTCTAAGCGGTTTACAGTGTCAGCATATTGCCCCCAACAATCTAGGTCCTCATTTTACTGACCTCGGAAGGATGGAAGGCTGAGTCAACCTTGAGCCTGGTGAGATTCAATCTGCCAAATTGCTGGCAGCCGGTGATCAGCAGAATGCTTATCAATTGTTGCTCATCCAAACTGGAAAAATATTTTTGGAGTTGTTATTATTCCAAATATTTACATTTTTTATCAATATAAAATACAAAAATAGAAACGAAAATAACAGGAAAATAAGGGAGGAAAAAAAGAAGGGAAAATGTAGGGCAAAGGGGGAAAAAGAAAGAAAAAGCATTGACTTCCAACTCCTTTTGGTGCAGTAGAATAAGATAACAGCATCAGACCTCAACTTTTTACTTTTATATAATAATACAAACTAGTTATATATATCTAACAGACCTATCTAATCGGCAAAACCCAAAATCGAAGTTTCATTTTTTATCATCTCAAGCACAAAGTCCAAAAGCAGTTTCCAAGTAGAAACAAAGTTAATTTTGTTTTTTTGTTTTTCTTTAATCAGAGCAGTCAATTTGGCCATCTCGGCATCTCTCCATCAACTTTTGCAGCCATTTATACATTGTAGGAATCAAAGTGTCCTTCCATTTTTGTGCATAAAGTACTCTTGCTGCCGTCAACATATATAATATCAAACTTCTATTTTTTTTTCCAAATCTTCTTCCATGGAATTTTTAACTGTTACTTTTCCTTAGCTATTCCAGATATCGTGCTTGACTTGATTAGTTATTTATACTACTGACTATTCGTTGTTAGGGAACAGAAAAAAAGCTATTCTCAGTTTCATTGAAGGTCTCCACATTTATAGCCTTCTACTCAGTAGTGGGTTCTAAAACCCGTTGGTACAGGTTCGCGCGTGTGCACGCACAACACTTCTGCGCATGCGCAGAAGTGTCCCGGGCAGGTGGGCGGAGCCTCCCACCACCGCTGCTACCGGTTCACAGAACCGGGCCGAACCAGGAGCAACCCACCGATGCTTCTACTTATTCTTCCTCTCCATTCTTCATTCAGTTGAATCTCTTCTTTTATCCTGTATCTGCTTGATTTGCTGAAGAATTTCTGATGAAGGCTTTGTTTGAAAGCCTTTTGAAAATCTAGATGATTATCTATCAATCTGAAAAAATAGCAAGAGACTTCTCTTTCAGAATTTTTTTCTTTTCAGCAAATCTTGATAATTTTATCTTTAATAATAGTTTGTTAATAAGTTTCAAGGGATTAGGGTAACTTGCCCTGATGCATTTTAAAAATCACTGACATTGCATACTTTCTAGTCCCCTGGGAAAGAAGCCAATCTTAGAGACATTTTTATTACCTTTTTTTTTTTTAGATTAGAGACGTTTTTCAGTAAGATGTAGACCTTAATTTCTCAGACTCTCACTTGAAAAACCTTAACCCAAAGCCCCTTACAGTATATTCTTTGCAGGGAAGATTTTTTTTTTAAAAAAAAAATCAGCTTCTTTGCTAACATTTTGGTATCCTTCACATCCAAAACTAAGTCACAAAATAGCCATTTTTCTGCTTCTGATAAAATTACAAAAGCATTCACTGATCTTAATTTTGATATTAATGTCTTCCTTCTTCTACTCCTTCCTAGTATCTTTCTCTCTTCCCTGAATGGAAGGATTTCTATGGTTTGGAAAAAGCAATTTTCCAGTCTTGCATCTTCTTAGGAAGCAGCTGTAGCTCAGTGGTTGATATAGCATATGCTTTGCATCTTCCTAGAATGGGGATGGTTTTAAGAAATTCAGGACAACTTGTAGAATTGCTGCAAGTCACTGAAAAGAAAATGATGACCAAGATATTTTTATTTATTTTTATTTATAGATAGATTTCTATGCCTCCCAACTCCCGAGGGACTCTGGGCGGCTTACAGCAGAAACACAAAACAAACTTATTAAAATATAAAAAACGTATTAAAAAGATACATTATACAAAAAACAATTTAAAAACAACAACAATTTAAAAACCCATACACACATTTTTTTGGCCGGATCTCGCCAGATTTTAATAGCGAGATCAACGGCCCCAAGCCTGCCGGAACAGCCAGGTCTTCACCGCTTTCCGGAAGGCCAACAGGGTGGGGGTAGTCCGGATCTCAGGGGGTAACTGGTTCCAGAGAGCCGGGGCAGCCACAGAGAAGGCCCTGCCCCACGACGGGACCCGGCGGAGACCAACCCTGTGGGATCTTACCGGTCGCTGGGAGCTATGTGGTAGGAGGCGGTCTCGAAGATAACCTGGCCCTGAGCCATGTAGGGCTTTAAAGGTAATAACCAACACCTTGAATTGTGCCCGGAGACCAATAGGGAGCCAGTGCAGCTCGCGAAGAATTGATGTAATGTGGGTGTACCTAGGTGCACCCACAACAGCACGTGCAGCCGCATTCTGGACCAACGATATACCAGTAGTCTGATAGCATAAAAAAGATTGAGTGAGAAGATGGTTCTGCATATCTTGAAGGAGGCATGGTATGCCTCTTCTTCAGCTGGACCCAACAGAAATTTTTGTCCCATCTCCAACCGTCCCTCTCTAGGAAAGATGGTTGAGAAGATGGTCAGATTGCAGCTTCAGATGATCCCGGAAGAAGTGGATTATCTGGACCTTTTCAGTTAGGATTCAAGTTGGGGATAGAATAGAGATAGTATTGATTGCACATCTCAATGCTTCTGACAGAGCTAGTATAGCTGTAGTGCAACTGCTCTGGTTCTTTTTGCTTTCCTGCCATCTTATTTCATTATATACTTCTGCACTGACTGCAGGGAGTAGGAGTGGGATACATGGTGATTGGTGATTGTCTACCATTCTTCATGGGTAATTTCAGTGAGTGGTGACAGGGTGGTGGTGAGGTTAAACCTGAACCCTGTGATTTGTATGATGCCACAGGTCTCCACATCTTCCCTTCCTGCTTAAGATCTACATGGAGATGCTGAGGGATGTCATCTATCAAGATGTGATCAAGTGTCATCAATATGCTGATGATACTCAATTTTATATCTTGATCCTGGCATGACCAAGGGATGCTGTGGATGTCTTGTCCCAGTCCCTGAAAGCTGTTGGGTCAAGGAACAGGCTTAAATTTAACCCTAATAAGACCAAGTAGTTCTGTGTTCCTTGGATTTTCCATCCTTGGTTCTGAATGGGGTACAATTATGCACATTGGTGCACAATTTGAATTGAAGCTCTTACTTGTACATTAGGTGGCAGCTGTGGCCAGGGATACTTTTGCTCAGATTTATTTGGTATGCTGGTTCTGCTCTTTCCTTGTGTGATCATTCCTTTTCACAATCAGTCCCACCCTAGTCACCTCATGTGTAGACTATTGTATTGCATGCTACATGAGGATGTCCCTGAAGATTAATCAGAAGCAGCTGGTCCAGATTCTGGCAATGCAGACAGTTATGGTAACTCCTCGGTGTGCCCATGTACAATTTCTGCTGCATGAGCAGCATTGCTTCCAGGTGCAATTCAAGCTGCTAGTTGTGACATACAATATAAAGCTCTTGGCAAAGGACCTTGCTATTTGAAGGACTGTCTTTCTTCTATTACTTCTGCTTGTCCAGTAAGGTCTGGCTGAATGGCCATGCTCCAAGTCCTTCTTTAAAATGATAGCATCTAATGAGATCCAGTTAACTTGATTCCTTGGTTACAGCACTTGCCCCCTGGAATAGTATCCCTGAAGAGGTCCACGTTGGCCCAGTCCTGCTCTTCTTTAAACAAGCCTGGAGGACCTGGCTTATTTCCCCTGATTGATGAAGTGCTTTCTCTGAGAATATTATTAATGTACTAGAAGTATGAATCTCCAGGTTATTGTTTTCCTTTTACTTTTATTGTGCTGGATGTATGTCCTTATGAGTTGAGTAGCCTTATAAATCTGATTTATACATAAGCAGATGATTCTGTTAAGACGGAGAAGCATTTGAAAACTGAAGCAAAAAAAAAAAACATTTGGGAAAGGTCAAAGGTTTATCAATTTTGTCATTCTGTAAGCATTCATTGTTACGATTTTGCCCCCCTCCCCCCCAAAATCCGACAGACTGGAAGCATGCCTGCCTCTTGTTTCTTTGCAGTTCCAACCAGATTTGGCCCATTTAAAACTTGATCTTTATTTTGACAGCTTCTCCTCCCATTCCAAATTAACCATTCAATTCTGTTTCATTTTCAGAGGTTATCCTGCTGAGAGACAGCCAGTCGAATGGGTGTCCTGAACCCATTCCAAATAGCTACATTCCAAATATTGGCAATGTGTTTGTTGAATCTGATATTTTTGTATTAATAACAACAAAACCCACCATGGATTAAATGAAAAAGGCTGGGTTTATTTGTACTTTTATTGTATTGTTTGGGATTCTTTTATCTATCTATCTATCTATCTATCTATCTATCTATCTATCGATCTATCTATCTATCTATCTATCTATCTTCTCTCTCTCCCCTTCCTTCCTCTATCTATCTATCTATCTATCTATCTATCCATCCATCCATCCAACCACCTTCCTTCCTTCCTTCCTTCCTTCCTTCCTTCCTTCCTTCCTTCCTTCCTTCCTTCCTTCCTTCCTTCCTTCCTTCCTCTCTTTCTCTGTAGGAAACAGCTGCTTTCTTTTGAGTACTTAATTCTAATTTACCTCAGAATATAAAGTTCAAATTGTCTCAGGTTGAGTTCATCTTATTTCCTGGACTTCTAATGTACCTTATGTTATCCAAATATTATATTGCTTGCTAGGTTTCATTTTATGTTCTGTTTTATCTCTAATTGTTTTTTGTATTGTTTTACAGCTTTATATTGTCATTTGGGTTCCGTGAAAAAAAGGATAGAAATAAAATTACCAAAAATCACAGCAAAACAAACTGTTGTGAACAATTAATTATTATTATGTTCTGAGTTGGGCTGTCAAGTGAGTAATAGAACAAAATTTGGACATTTTGTCAGAGCTAAGAAAGCATAAAATAATATTGATCATAGAATTCAATAAAAATACAAAGGAAGTTCCTACATCAATCAGAAACTTTGTTTCAAATGCTTAAATAAAGACTTATGCTGTCAATCACATTTCAGTGAAAGTTCAAACATTTAATAGAATTCAGTAGAAAAGATATTAATGCCCTTATTTTTGCCACATGTAAAAATTCTGTTTCAGTCTGCTTATCTTCAAAAGTGGGCTATTAATTTTAGCTAATGAAAAATGGACAGTTGTATCATGAAAGGGGAAAATATGTATTCATTTATTCTTTTATTTTTGTATTGAGGAAGGTGTTAACTTTTAAATAAGATATCTTCTATCTTTTTCAGAGGCTTAGTTCATTGATTTATAAATCTCGAGAAGATGACCCATCTCTTACAGAAGATGAGGTGAGTCTGTCTTGTATGAAATGTATTTAGAAAATGTTACCTGAATAAAGCAGTATTAAGTGTTCTTTAATTAAGAAGACCTGGAAATGATGGTTCAAATGCAAACTGGATTAAGTAATTATTTTTGCCAAATGCTTTTATATCAGTTTCAGCCTTTCATAGTGGAACTATTTTGGGTCACTGACTATTATTTGGGACTCCCTTCCTGGCTATTTAAGAAGTGCCAACATTAATATGGATGTAAGCCCATATAAATATCTGAAGACTGCACACATTAAATTGTAGTTGATTCTGCCTTCTGACTCTGTCCCTTCATATCGCATGACAAAAACTGTCAGGGCTGGGAAGAACTTTTAAAATAGAGTATAATATGATAAAAGGATTTGTATCAGAACCAGAATACATCCTTATTGCAGGAAATGAAAATTCTTTAATTTCGTAACATATAGACAAATTTAACCATAGTTTCAGTTGGGAAAGTGTGACCATCCTGGACCAAGCCAAGTCCAAAAATGCCAGGGAATTTCTAGAAGTCTGGTACTCTGATAAATCAGCCATCAATAGACACATAGACATTAACAACATCTATGCAAAAGAGACTATAACCCAGCCAAAAAAAGGGGGGGAGACCCAGGCACCTCTCCACCAACAATCAGCACCCAGATCAGCATAGATTAACCCCAAGGTTAACATCAGACCAACAATCAAGTAAACAATATCCCAATCAAGAAACTGCCAATGAATCTCTAACACCACCCCCACCAACACTAACAGGCAAGCCACTAGAACAGGGGTGTCAAACTGGCGGTCAGCGGGCCGGATGCATCACGCGCAGGCCACACCCATCCTGGCTCTGCAAAGGCAAAAAAGTTGTGATACGTCACGTGACGTCACATGACACGATCGAGTTTGACACCCGTGCACTAGAATATAAACTGATAACAAACTGCACTCCTTACTAGCACTGATGATGTTACCTAATTTAGATAATGAAATGTCTGCAAGAAAACAAGCAAGCTCAAAGAGCACCAAGGACCCCTCATTTCAACCCTGACCTACAAATATTCTCCTTTATTGGTTTCTTAGGACTATTTAAGTTCAATGTAGAATGGAACATATATGCTTCAGTCAATTAAGTTCTTCAAAATAATAAATAAGTTTTCCAAACTGTCAACCAGAACATTGTACATTGAACTCCATTCTGTGAACATTTTATGAAGCCCCATTTTTTAATGCAAGCAACATTGAATGCTTACCACACTATTGCTTTTCAACAATGTGGTAAATTTATTATGCCTTGCAGTTTTTAATTGCAAACATTACAAACATTTTACTAGGTGGCTTTCTTCACTATGGAGAACAGTTGTATTTCTCTAAGTCCTGTTCATACATCCTGATGTCAGCCTAACAGAGATATATCAAGAACAAGCCTTCTGAGCAGAACTCCCTTCCCTTTTTTCATATACCACAATGAAAAACTTTTGTAATTACAAATGAGCTGTAAAAACATGATCTTTCCAGGGATGCTACATAAACAGATATCATGCTCATTTTCATTTTAATAGGCCATGTTTTATTAGATCAAATATCTTATATTGAAATAGACTACTTGTGCTACTATATTATTCACTGAATATGAAAATAATATCATTACAAAAATATTTGTTATGTTTCAATGCAATTACTGAATTTCTTTCCTTCATAGATTTCAGCAATGTATTCTTCTATAAATAAAACAGGACAACCCTCTAGAGACTTGGAATCTACATATACCTGTATTCCTGAACTTGTACCTCAGAAGTCTCCATCTATTTGTAGTGGCCTCTATGCCAGTGTGAAGGACTTGGAAACAAATCCAAACCTTTCTGATTTGCCTCAATCAACAATACTTCTAAATGGGGACTTGGAACCAGACTATGAAGCCATTCAGACTCTAAGTCGAGAGGAGGAAAGAAATGTTTTGATGTCTAGCACCATTCAAACCATCCTCCCACAAGAGAATGACTATGAGAGTATTGGTGATTTGCAGCAAAATAAAGATGTCACCAGGCTTTAACTGATTCAAAAACAAGATTTTGGAACATGCTGTTCAGCATGTCTTTCAAGATGGGTTTACTCCATGACTTATCACTTGCAAACTCAACATGCAGTTGGAAATGTAAAATGGCCAAAAAGTATTTTGCTTGAAATGATGTCAGGTAATGTGAAAACTTAGCCTGGGATGTTTGATCAATAATTTCTATCCATCAAACTATCATACAGATATGAACTTACCCTAACAAGCAGGAAACAGGCAAGTGCTCCGTTTGAAGAACCAGGATCACATGGATGAAAAACACACACACGAACAGAATTGCTGCTGTTTCATCAACATGTACAGTGATTTTTCTATTCCTGTAGGTGATGTTATCACAACAACATATAGATAAAATCAGAATCAAAGATGAGGATTCTGGAAAGGCTTCTATAGAAGAGACATGTTGAAGCAAAAATGACATGTTTGGAGCACATACTCGTATTTTAATATATAAAAAGTGGTACTGTTAAATAAGGGCCTTTTTAAAAGATCTTTACTTTCAGTTACTTCAACCATTTTATTAAAATGTATTCCCAAATTACACATTCATTTAGGTTGTTTTCAAACATAGGCACAGCTTGCCATAAAGAGTAGATAAATTTAGCAGGCTAATTTGCCTTAATTCATTGTTTCTCAACCATGGCAACTATAAGCTGTGTGGATTTCAACTCCCATAATTTCCCACTCAGCAATAGGAAATTCTGGGAGTTGAAGTCCACACAGCTTAAAGTTGTTAAGATTGAGAAACACTTCCCTAATATATTTAATGCAGCCATGAGATGTTGTGAGTGAATGTGCTGGCCTATTCTCGGGTTCATGCTTCAGCTTTGATCTTGCTCTAAAGTAGGGGGTCCTCAAACTTGGCAACTTTAAGACTTGTGGACTTCAATTCCCAGAATTCTGGGAGTTGAAGTCCACAAGTCTTAAAGTTGCCAAGTTTGAAGAGCTCTGCTCTAAAGCAACACAAGAGCAGTGAGTGAAACACTGGCATTTGTGGGAATTAGGAAAGGCAGTGCCTTTGTGAGAAACTACACAGACGTGGTTGAAGAAAGCATGTACATCTTGTTTGCTTCATGGGTGGTTTACAGACTGGCTATATAATTCCTGATTATTTTTACGGTTTTTCAATTGTATAATACCCATTTTCTTTCAATATTGTGCTAGGATTGATTTACATTTACTGGTGGTAGTCAGGATATTTAAAAATATATTTAATACATATACAGTTTCTGCTTTTCAAACACTAGCAATCACTTTTATTTTTATCCTTAATGTATTTTGCAACCTGCCCAAACAAGCTGCAACATTTTGCAGAGGTTATAATTCTCTCAGAAACAAAAATGCATCTTTAAGAAGTATCTTTTTATATAAAATTGTAAATAAAAGATAAGACACGATATAGACTCTGGAGTTATTTAATGAAGTGTTCAGGATACTTGAGTCTAAAAAAGACTGTAAAGAAAATTGTTTAAAGTAAAAATTAATACAAATAAAGGGAAATAATGTTATTCTTAGTAACCTACAATTGTAGATATTCTCAGAATCACTCTTGACAATATTCATGTTCACTTGTTCAATTTTGATTTGCAGCCAACTCAAGATAGCTACTGCCACTGAATCGTTTCTTTTATAGCTAGGCAAGATTTCAGAAAGTTTTGAACCAGCAACCATAGAAACACAAAACAACAGACCTTTCTTGCAGAGATTGTAAATTCCACAGTATTACCAAAAAAGTGATACTGTGTTTTGTTTTTATAAAGATTAGTGCCAATACTTAGCATGCGAATTTCCTCTAATCCATTTTACCAAAATAGCATGTGTGAAATTGTACCTTGCCTTCCAGTCTTCTTTATTATCTCCACTCCCTTTCTTCTCCTCAGGTTTATTCAGTTTATTTACATAAAAATATCTTGCAGCATTGAAAGATAAGTACATTTATTACAGCTTAAGATTTTGAATCAGATTGTCACTTTATTCAACCTTCATTAGGCACCACAAGATGTTTAATCTGTTGCTTAAAAGCAATAAATATGGCTGATCTCTGGAAACAGATCCACACAATTTCCAAAGGATGTGACATTTAAAGATTTCCTGCATAGATACTGTAGAACTAAATATCACTTTATGTAAAAGAGAACTGCATGTCTGCAACATTCAGAGATATATCCTGTAAGGAGCTTTATTGGGAATAATGCAGCTTTTTGAAAGAAAAAAAATGCATATTAATTTACTGAATCTGTTGTATCAGATGAGTGTCTTTTTGTTAAATATCACTATTTAACATAAAAATGGATATATAGGCCTACAATATTAAAGTAGTTGTATGAATATTAATTCCCATTAAAAAGTTGGATTATCATTATCAGAATAATCTGCCATAGAAATTGAGGGCCTAGTGACCACTGAAGCTTGGTCTTTAATTTATTAGATTAGTTTTAAACTGAATTAAGTCTTCATTTTAACAGCTGTCACACAGACATAATTTCATGGTCTTTCTGGTGTTTGCTCCATATTTGTTGGAATTGGAAGTGAAAATTCCTGCACTGGTGAAAATAATGCTCATAAGTAGGTTGAGAGAGAGGCGGGGCGAGGGAGAGGACTGCTCATATATTTAGCATTTAGGAAATTTACTTCCCAAAGCTTTTCATAGAAGTTCTGCATATAATGTATGTCCTAAGATGTTGGCTTACATTTCAATATGCTGTTTCACATGAACATTTCCTCGCTGCTGGGTTTAAAAAAATGCTTGGGTGGGCGGGCTACATTTGAAATAACCACCTCCTGCTAAGCTTTCAGGATACAGGTATACTAATACAAATGCATAATTCTGTGGAGAAACTCTGAATCCCATCAATCTTCCTCCTGTGAGGAATTATTTTCACCAAAGCCATCTGTATGAGGAACATCTTATTTTAAAATATATAGCAGAAAGTATTTGTGAACTCATCTTCCAGAATAAATAGTCTCCTACTGTGCAATATGGCGATAGGCATCTTATTCCTTTGAGCATAAAAGACTGTGCCTTTACAAATTTACCTTCCATGAAAAGTCTGGACAAACGCTTCTGACAATAGAAAACTTGGTGCATTCTCTTAAAACTGTATGGTGCTGTACAAAATTCTTACAAATATTTCATTGTATGTGTTTCTGATAGCTTGTTTGTACTGGGTTTTTTGTTTTTGTTTTTTAAAAGGGAGAGTTTTTTTCTACTAAATTATCTATGTTGCTTAGTTTGGGATGCTTTATTTTAAGCAATGCTTTAGTGCACTACAAGGAGCACCACAGGCATGCTTAGGAAGTGTTTAAAATGGGTGAGTTTTTCTAAAGCACAGAGAATTACCCATTAAAAGAGGAGAGGGGTATTCCTGGTAGGATCTAAGAAGGTAGTTGTAAGCATCTAATGGCAATAGTAAGAAGCAAAGGAAGTTAATAGTATTGCAGATACACATTTGCTGGCTTTGTGTTATATATGTGATGTGTGTTCTACCTGTATCTTTTGTTTTTTATATATACACGTTTGTTTTTCTTAACAAAAGAAAAAAAATATTTGATTTGATGTTTTGTACTTCTGCCTTGTACCTGGTTTCTCTCAATCTATTTCTGCAAAAGGATATTAAAGCCGAAAGGTAATGGATGTCAGTATATTGTATGGAGGTTCTTGACCAAATAACTTTTCTTTTAATCTCAGCAGTTTTTCCTCACAGGACTGGTAAGATACCACTACACCACTGCAAACAGGCAGCTCTTTTGTGAGAATGCTCACAATATTGTCAAAACTCACCAGCCTCAAAACGTTAGGAACAACCTTGCCTTGGTACTTCTGAAGTCTAATTTGTTTTTTAAATATAGCAGTGCTTTCATTTGAGAAAAGAGTGGAGTGTATCATCAAAGAGTAAGAAAAAGGTTTCTGCATTTGTTTGCCCAGTTTCCATCATTGTGTATACAAAAATGAATGCAGCTACAAGAGTGTCTCTGTAGTTTTCTAACAACTGTGAAAGATTTGATTGCCTCCTGTTTGTACCATTATCGAAGACAGTTCCTCTAGTAACAGTAATTATACAGCACTTTCATGCTTAAAAAAAATATATATCTCTGAATATCAGGTGCAAGGACAAGGCTTGCTCTTTAAATGCCCTTTATCTAATTGGCCACTACTGGCAGCAGATAGTCCTTGGTCAATCCACAAAGATTGTCACTAAGTTCAAAGAGAGGGACAGCTTACTGTGCTTGAATTGTTTGTCTTAGAGGCGAAACTTAAAATTTAATAGAAGAGACTAAAAGATGCATTCTGGGAAATTAAGAAAAATACTGTTTTTCAGTGGTTAGTTTTTAAAGCATCAGAGGCATGACAAATCAAGAGAAAAGATAATGGAGTTCTTTGTGTAAATTATGCTTTGGAATCAGAACTCTTGACAAGATACTACCTTGCATCATGAAACTGTTTATACCAAGTTATTCTCTATATATTTGTTGCTTAAATTTGTGAAATGATCTTCTATTATTTATTTTTATAACAAATGGTTCCTGATTGGTCCAAAAAGTGTGGCTCTAAGTTTAGTTGTCACAGTTTTGAATGGTATAAAAATTTCTCTTTGCCTTACACTTTTATCCTATGGATGCCCAAATGCTCATAATCATTCATGTAGTATTCAATATACTGAAAGTAAAAACCAGTAGAAAAATGTGAAAGGTGGTCAGATTTAAAAAATGTCAAAGTACTCCTGTTTCTAAACTCTGATAATAAGTGGTATGCTTCCTTGGAATTTATTCAGTGGTGGGATTCAGCCGGTTCGGACCGGTTCAGGCGAACTGGTAGTTGCAACCTGCATGGGTGCCCCCCCCGGTGCTACGCCGTCCTATTTAGCCACGTTTTCTAAGCCGCGTGCATGCATGCAAGCCACGCACACATGCAAAGTGCATGCACGGAAGGCCGTGCGCATGTGCAAAAGGTGCGTGAGCGAAGTAAGCATGCGCACACACACACTCACATTTCCGGTGCTGGGCGAACCAGTTGTTAAATTATGTGAAGCCCACCTCTGAATTGATTGTATTGACAGATGTGTTTGGCTATTAATTTGATGATGCTAGTTTTTCCTCCAAATGTCATGCTAATATTCTCTTCTATTACATTCCACTTGCTTCTTCTAAACAGAACTGCCAGAATTGGAAAACACCAATCTGATGAATAATCTTCTGCCATTATAACATAATATTTGCAAAATTTGTAAGATTTAGTCTGCCAATGACCTTCCTTATTTTTAAAAAATATCTGGAACAAGCCATCATCAAGACACACAAAACACATTCATCCATTTGCAAGCAGGCAGATTTCCATATACAGTCACATAATGTTACTATATAGTATCCCACATATACCCAGCAGCTGCCTTATACTTTTAATTAAAGAAGTTGGGACTTGAATGATATGCATTTAAGAGGCAGACTAATATTGCTCAAGTGTACACTGAATGACTAAACATGTTCCACAAAATAGATTTTTTTAGGAATAGATCAATTATTTTATGATTGATTTCACAACACAGTAACATTTGTCCAAAGTAAGAATTCACATGATGTCTTTTAAAAATGATCAAGCCAAGAATTTGCTATATCCCTAAGACTTCTGTGATTGAAAAAAACCAGTAAATACAGCTTTTCCCACTGCTGTTTTGCAATGACAACACAGTTGTGTCTGCGAATCTCCTCGTTTATTGTTAGTTGTTAAAGATTCAGAAGCCACATTCCATTCTATCTTAACTAACCCAACCATTTTAATAAGAGCATTTGGCCACAAGAATGTTTGTATGCAACACAAACATATTTAATGAAGGGCATGGCAGTACCTTTTCTGCAAGAGAGATGAAAAAGTAACTTTTAGACCAATTTGGAGGTTATCTTAAAAAAAAAACTTCACTCCTAGGAATAGCTTAAGAAGCAAAAGCTAAGATTCCAACAAGTCTAGATGAACTCCTAAGGATTTGATTTATTGGTGGTCTCTCCCCATCCCCCCCCCTCACTCCCACCATCTGCTGCTAAGTACTAACCAGATCTATTCCTCTCCAACTTTTTCTAGATCACTCAGCCAAGGTCAGCGAGGTGTTGCCAGGTATATTTCAGCATGCTTACTAACCTTGAAAAAAATGAGTTTCTATTCAAAGCAAAATGATTACAGTCACTAGGTGACAAAAGGAAATCTGAAAAAGAAGCTGAGAATTACTGGTGAAGAATTAGGAAAGGAACGGGCCTTTTTCAGTCTCGATTGGCAGTGCTTGCCCTCTCAAACAACTTGGCTTTGGGGACATACAACAAATGGTTTATATTAAAAGGGATTGGGGAGGAATCCCATTACTTATTTGTTAGGAAGCCCAATTTTTGGTTCATATAGGGTGAATTAATATTATGGAATTAATATTATGGCAGAGAAGCCATCAGTGCTTATAAATGTGCCTAAGTGAATAAAGTACCAGACTAGAAACTGAGAGATGGAGAGTTTCTAGTCTGATACTTTAATCACTACACCAAACTGGATGTCTGTACTCTTTTAGGGTTTCTTATTAATATTTTAGGAAGAGATGCTGTGGCCATAGCTCTACTTTTTTTGAAGGGTTATGCTTAGTAGATAGAGTTCAACCTAAGGGATTGTTTATGCATGTGGATTTTAAAGGCAGACGCTTATCACAACCCAGCAATTGGTTTCATTAATATATTAATATGTTGAAGCTGTCAAAGAAATAGATTTTCTCTGTTATGTGGATGTTCAGAAGATGTTCCTTGAAGACACAGACAATCATTCATTAGGATAGATGGAGCATAAATGCATGCCCAAATACACAGCCAGTTTTCTTTACAGAAGTGAAGACCGATTCTGGCATGGAGTCTTTCCATATACACAACTGAGCTTCTGGGATTGTAAACAAACACCCAGTTGTACCACTGGCTTCATTTAGGGAGGCCTAAATGCATTTATCTTGTGTTAAATTGCACTGCTCTCAATGGAAATCAGAAACCACTTTTACTGCTGTGGGAACTTCATATGAAGTAAGTAAAGTTTTACAATGGACAGTAAGTGTCATTTTTCAGAAATTCCATGTAAATAACTGTACTTTTGCTACAATTCTAGCTCTCTCTATTGAGTAACTAAGAATTGTTGGTTGATGGTTATCATTGGTGATAAATGCAAAGAAAGTCCTTTCAATATTTCTTGTAATATATGTCTGTTGTGATGCAGTTTAGCAAACCTGTTTTCCCAATGTTGTTCATTAAATATTTGTAGCCATTTTAACAGTTGGCTGCTGAAAGCACAATAGGCGCTTGCATTTATTGACTGTAAATAAATCCAACTCTTATGTAAATACATTGGAGCATAGAGGTCTTGTTCAAGAACTAAATTTTAGTGATAGAAAATAAAAGATTCATTTTCATTGAAAGTTTCTCTCCCTACCTTAACAGCAGACTTATTCGTATTATTTATCAAAGATCTTTAAATATTATTTTAGAAATAAACACATTTTAAAAGCCTAATGGTATGGCCTCAATATAATATAAAGCTTATCAAATTGTATTATTAGTTTCTTAATTTTACAATTTTTCAAACATCTGTCAATATGAACTGGAAAAATCACTTTGATAGCGCCTTCCTTTATAGTAAAATTATTTATCTGATTTTTATTCTGCCTTTATTATTGTTTTTTATTAATTACTCAAGGCAGCAAACATACTTAATACTCCTTCCTCCTCTTATTTTGCCCACAACAACAACCCTGTGAGGTGGGTTGGACTGAGAGAGAGCGATTGACCCAAAGTCATTGAGCCGGTTTTTCATGTCTAAGGCCGGACTAGAACTCATGCTCTCCTGGTTTTTAGCCAAGCACTAACTACTAGACCCAACTGATTCTCTTCTTTATCTTTAAATGCTAATAAAAGGAAGCAGTTTAGATATTAATCAAAGTTCAGTGGAATTAATACACAGTACATTAGTTGGTTAACATTGCTACAGATGACCTGATTCTGGAATTTCCCATCAGCCCAGTTGTGGACAAGGAGTCATTCAATACTCTTCTCTCATATTGACATCATGTAATCTTTTGACCAACACAAGACAACACATCACTTATAGCAAGAGAAAATGCATGTGAAACAAGGTTTTGGATCTGGCATGCATCTATACTTTCATTGCAATTCTGCCTTACACCTCTTTTCACCAGACAGTGATGTCAGTTACAAAGATAGGTAAGTTACTTAATATGTTGTCTTATATTTGCCTACTTTCAAATGAAGTTCCAAGAAGTTCAGAGAGAAGGATAAATTGTCTGCTCTCTGAAGAGTATAATTGAAAATGAAAAAATGCAATGCACAGGATAAAAAAGTATAGTGCCTGATATAAAGGCTATTTACAATCAGTCTGGTATATATATTTAGTAAAATCAAAATTCACAGACTAAAAGCAGCTTGGTTTTCCATGGGCTTAAATCCAAGAATTTTTGCTAAACCAAAGCATGCTTTATTTCAAACATATTAACGAATTCTAAAGTATGTTCAGAGTGATTTCACATATTGTTCATTGTTTATAAAATTTCAAAGATAATTCCAAGGTCCATTATGCTGATATAAACTAACAAAGTACATGTTAAGTGATTTCCAATACTAATCAACACTATTTTCACTTAAAAGTAGTTGTACTTAATGAGTGTTGCAATGTTGATTTGCCTTAAACATAATGCTAAAATCAACCATTATAAACCTATTTGCCCTTTACGTGCATACATAAAATAAAACTATGGCTAAAACCAGCAAGTACACTGTAATTACAGGAACTGTTATGCAATCAGACTGCATTTTTGAATAATTGAAAAAGTCATTTTAAAAAATGACTTTTTAAAAAACAACTTTCCATACTTGTGTATGTCCATGTGTGTGAAAAAGAAAAAAAAATACACATTTAATTTGAGTGTGATGACGATAAAATATCTAACAAAACTATAACTAGCTTTAGCTAATGTGCAAATTAGACAATACTTTTAGATTAACCAGTTAGACAAAGCTGGCCCACCCATCAGGCAAGGTAGCCCAGCCATACTCAACTTATGGTAGAGTAAATGTCCACACTAATCCACAGCTCTGAAGCCACCTGCAACCACCATCATCAGCTGAATTTCTGTAATGTTTACTATTGTCTTCTCATTGCCTTGCTCCGACAATGAAGGTGAGAACATTTCCTCCAAAAGTGACCCACTATATCAAGGAACTTCAGACCATTGTCCCTATGTTGATCTTAGTCACAGTAGAAGTTTGCAGGCCCATATGCTCAAGCTTGTTCTCCACAAGCACCTTTATTTTTGGCTTGAATCAAAACATTTAGGAAGGACTAACTCAGGCTGACTAGTTGGTAGAACTTCTGTTAACTGTAAACAATAGTCATCAAGGGGTTGATTTAAAATACATCTTCAATGAAGTACAATTCCTAGTCCACAAAATGAAAAACTATTGATAATTATTTTCTCAACCCCCTGAGAAACTCCAACTAATAAGAGTTTACAGTAAATAACTTCTAGTCTTGTCAGTGAAGTGCCTCACATGTCTCAGTATGGAAAAAGAAGTGTGAGCCAAAAATGCATGAAAGTTCATTATATGTCAACTATTGATTATGAAGAGACAGAGGCAGAATTGTCTGTAGAAGCTACCATGACCCACAGTGGACCCACAGACACTTCATGTGTTAATGAAGGAGGGGTCTGCTTTCCAGAATGCACAGAATTTAAATTGAATGATGAACATGGGCTCAAAAGATTGTCTCTCATTGGTAATTTACGCATACACACCATATTTCCATCTTTGACTATAAATACTAATCAGACAGCCAGAAATGTAAGAAGGTTAAACAAAGAAAATCAGCTAAAATGGTGCCATCATCCTTCAATTTCTCAAAGCAGTTCCAATATTTTGTGGAGGAAGAGAACAGAGCTCTCAGCTATGTTAGATTTAATCTGAGTTTATGGGCACAATGTCTAGATACAGTAGGATGAGTTCTTCCTACCATGTTTCCCTGAAAATAAGACCCTGTCTTATATTTTTTTGAACCCTGAAATAAGCGCTTGGCCTTATTGCCATGCACTCAAAAGCCCGATTGGGCTTACTATCAGGAAATGTCTTATTTTGGGGGAAACAGGGTAGTAGGTTATCCTAAGCTTTGTGGAACTTAGCTATTATCTCTGCTGTATGAAAAAATATATAACAGGCAAAACAATATATTTCAATCTTCCCATTTAAAAATAAAACAAGGGATTGGATAAAGATTTATGAGAATGCTGATACTGACATAAGTTAGTTAGACAACACTTTGAAATAAGTTTTTTTTAAAGCTTTCCAAGCCACATCTATAAATACCTTCTACCCTGAGATTTATTCTACGTTCATCTCTTTTCTACTTTCATCTATGTCTTTTACACACTGATAGGTGATTGTATAAACAGACAGCTCAAGAGTTTTGCACTATGTTCATTTTGACTATAGCAAAGTACCCGCCATCTGTTTCACTCTTCTAAATAAAAGTTTTATTGTATGGGAAAAGCTCTGAACTCTTAGTCCCTTTTTACAAATTAACTTGGCACTTAATGAAAAAAAAAAGCAGCATTTTTTGGGAGTTTGCACAATAAAAGGAACTGGGCAAGAAACCAATTTTTTTTCTGTTGCACTAAGTAAAATTGGAGCAGGGGGAAGGGCTGTTAAAAAGATTATCCAGACTCCTTCCTTTTCACATATACATTGCTTCCTTTATAATTTTGATCTTCAGGAACAAACTATATAAGAAGGACACTAGTAATCTGTCAGACTCTCTTTTGGCCTGAATCAAAAAAATTAAGGAGGATTAAATGAGACTGGCCAGTTTGGCAGAGGGCAAAACTTAATTGGAAACAAAAATCACCAAGGAGTAGATTCGAACTATTTTTTCAACAAAGTGATGGCCAATGTAACTAAAAATACCATGTGGGATATATGTTATACAAAAATGGAGACATTTCTCTCCCCTTTCCAAGAGTGTGCCTCAATTAGGCTAACTTACAGAATGGGTCCAAAATCTAGGACCCGTGACTGACACGAGATTGAAATTTAACATAGATGTGGCCTCTTCAGTGCTGCTGGAGTCAGATGCAGTCATGTGATCATCATGGCCATTACAACATGGCCTGACAGCTTCCTACAAAGAAACTCAACGAGGAAAGCCATTCAGGAAGTTGGAAGTCACTCCTGCTCCCACTGCATATTTGTCCACCTATGGTAATTTCCTTATTTAGGTAAGGAAATAATAGCAAGATGATGATCCAATTGGTCATGGATTGTCTAGTAGTTTCTAACATCAGTCAATCAAATTTTCACCATGTTCACCTACCACCTTCACTTGCTACTTTTCCACATGGTTTGCAGAGCCCACTGAGCTCATCCCTCAGTTCTGCCTCTTCACATATACCACCAGCCTTGTAACTAAAGACCAGTCACTTTCTGCACCCCCACACCCCCACCCTTTCCTGTCTCCACTGACTGTCATCTGGCCAGGTCTGAGTTACTTCCCATCTCACCCCAATCAACTGGTTCATAAAAAGGGGATCCAGGGCTTATAATTATGCATTGAAAGGGCCAAGGGATAATATAAATAAAAACAGAATGTGATCATCAAAATTTAGAAAATTAGCAAGAGAGAACAATTCTTCAGTAGAATCATAATGAGTATATATGGACAATGCTAAGGGAATATTGCTTGCTCAAGCAAACCAAAAGAAAAGTACATATTTGAGCCACATTGATGAATATTTAAGAATGGGATTACTTTGGGATGGAGATGCATTTACACAGCTTCTTAGTACTTGCTGATTTTTTTGCATTTTTATAAATACATTAAAATAATAAGCAAACTATGAATAAATCAGTGAGGATTTAAAATGTAATGAAGTTATAATTCTCAATTAGTCAATACCTTAATCAATTATATTGCATCAACAGACTAAAAATCACCGTTTAAACTAAGAATGAATATTGAGAGCCATGGTACAAATCATCAAGCAAAATTGTATTTATGATAAATCAAATACATATTACTAAAATATTTTAAGTATTTTGTAAAATTAACATATTTACTCTATTCAGAGAGAAACCCAAATGTTGGGTGTAGTATAATTCTGTGTACTAAGGTTTAAATTGAATTCTGCATCTGACTTATTTTTAAGATTTATTTAAGACATCAAACTATACTCCTACAAGTCAGCATTCTTCCATAGAGGGGATCAAGCAACCTTTCTACTAAAAACATATAGTATAATATCCTAGCTACAATTACTACGTTCAATATAAAGCCAATTTAGTACACTCTGAAGGGATATATGGTTTAGTAAAGTTTAATAAGAATATTGTAGGTTGAAATTTAAAAAAATCATCTGATATAGATCATTTCCAGAATTGTTGTACAAGACGCTGAGCTTGTCAATCAGAAAGGTCGGCAGTTCGAATCCCTAGTGCCGCATAACGGAGTGAGCTCCCGTTACTTGCCCCAGCTTCTGCCAACCTAGCAGTTCGAAAGCATGTAAAAATGCAAGTAGAAAAATAGGGACCATCTTTGGTGGGAAGGTAACAGCACTCTGTGCCCCTTCAGCGTTTAGTCATGCCGGCCACATGACCACAGAGACGTCTTCGGACAGCGCTGGCTCTTCGGCTTTGTAACGGAGATGAGCACTGCCCCCTAGAGTCCGGAAGGCCGAAAATCAGCTGGCCAGCGCGCGCATGCGCGCTGGAGCTGACATAGGGCAACGCCTCGCGTGCCCTCAGATATGGCTCCACATGCCATCTGTGGCACGCGTGCCATAGGTTCGCCATCACGGACCTATAGCATTGCCACCTGATATGAAAAAAGTGATCTGACCTGATCATTACAGTTCCAGAAATTTTAGAAAATGAATTGCTTATTTTAGTTAATCAGTCCTGGCAAAACATTTTAAACCAATGCTCTTTAAGTATGATATTTTGAGTAAAATTATTGTTCTTCTTCAATGAAGTTATCATGGGTACTTACAAATTTCTACTGAAGAACGTTCTTGACTCTACCAAGAGATATTTGTAGGTATTTATACAGCTTTTTCTGCGGTGGCGCAGTGGTTAGAGTGCAGTACTTACTGCAGGCTACTTCTGCTGATCACCGGCTGCCAGCAGTTTGGCAGATCGAATCTCACCAGGCTCAAGGTTGACTCAGCCTTCCATCCTTCCGAGGTGGGTAAAATGAGGTCCCAGATTGTTGGGGGCAATATGCTGACTGTGAACCGCTTAGAGAGGGCTGTAAAGCACTGTGAAGCGGTATATAAGTCTAAGTGCTATTGCTATTTTTCACTGCTTCTATCTTATCAGACACAAAACAATGGTTATAGGACAGGACATATAATTTAATTAATTATTTATTTGATTCATATCATTTTAGGGACTCAGGTTGGAAATATGTTATTTATTTATTTATTTATTTTGATTACTCTGGACAACTAACGTCAATCAAAAACAAAATAAAATGCCTATTTGACAGCCAAGATTTTAAAGAAAATAGTAGACACAATTAGAATAAGCAATTTCAGGTCCTTGCAAAATGCTGGCAGAGGCAGGTCCCACAAAGGCTCCCTTCCTGTGACCCACAAGATGGCGCTCTGTAATTGATGGGATCCATAGCCTGCCTCTCCTGCGAGATCTGATGAGATGGGTAGGAATGATTAGGAATCATAGCGCTCCTTCTTCCTATTTCCCCCCATAATCACTACCCTATGATGTAGGTTAGTTTGAAAGAATGTGACTGGCCCAACACTTACCCCACGCTACTTCTCTTATAAATTGTATTGGGTTTATTTGTTCTGACTCTTCTCACATTTGTTTTGAACAGATAACCTGAAGCTAAATCATTTAGAAAATGAGAAAAACTTTTCACATTTTTCACTAAGTATGTGTTTGTTTGTTTGTGTGTGTGTGTGTGTGTGTGTGTGTGTGTGTGTGTGTGAGACAGTGTGCGTTTGCATATGTATGCATGTGCGTGCACATGTATATAGATAGGTAGACAGGTTGCAATGTGATAGGCAGATGAGCAAACATCTGCCTGCCTACAACAGTGATGGCGAACCTTTTTTTGCTCGGGTGCCAAAAGGAAGTGCGTGCGTGCCCTCCCCTCGCGCATGCACGCACAACCCCCCCACGCTGTCCCCCCCCACGCACAGGCCTCACTGAAGCCTCCGGACTTCCAGTAGGCCCGTTGGGCCGTTTTTCGCTCTCCCCAGGCTTCAGGAGGCTTTCCTGAAGCATGGGGAGGGCAAAAAACAGCCCAACGGGTCTACCAGAAGTTCAGAAACGAACTTCCGGTAGGCCCGTTGAGTCCGTTTTTCGCCACCCACATGCTCCGGAGGCTTTCCTGAAGCCTGGGGAGAGCGAAAACGGCCTCCCCCCACCCTCCGGAAGGTCGAAAATCAGCTGGCCAGCGCGCTGGAGCTGACATAGGGCAACACCTCGCGTGCCCTCAGATATGGCTCCGTGTGCCACCTGTGGCACACGTGCCATAGGTTCGCCATCACGGGCCTACAAGATGATATTCCATTTTGAAAGATCATCTTCTCTTAGCCATAGCTCCTTCCTTTAGCCATAGGGTCCTTCAAATTACAGCATTTCCAGGGTTGAATATCTTCTCAGTTTAAAACATAGCATTTTATTTCCACTGTTTCCTGTTCTTTAATCAGTTACCATGAGAACTCCCAGCTTCTTATTTTGTGGCTGTGGAATTTCCTTGGGAGACTTTGCTGATTTTGTCAACATCAGTTAAATGGTCCTGTACATATACTTGTGGACACCGATGAAAAAAATTAGAAAGTTAAGCAAGACAAAACATAACTTTGGCAGAAGCCATGCTGCTTTTTCAGCAAGGTCATTCTTTTCTCTGTTTTCTTTAATAGGTATGTTTATACAATCTTTAATTGTGTTTGTGTCTGCCTTCAGCAGTGTTGACTCCTGGCAACTGCCTGGATTAGTCCCTGCAGTTTTCTTGGCAAGGTATTTTTGGAAGGGGTTGGCCATTACTTTCTGCCAATTACCTGGAAGGGGCATTAAGGTAATCTAGCTATATATTCCTGTATTTCTCCACTAATATATCCACAACAATTTTTCTTTAAAAAAAAACTATGCTGGCCATTTTCCAAACCCTTGGAAATAGATACCAAATTTTAAAAGAAGTTGGGTTTGTAAGTGTGAGATTTAAATTTCTTAGATTTAGATTTCTCTCAGTAAGTCAGAATATAAGCTTTGGATTTAAAAACTGTAAATTCTGAATGCAATGCTCATACACTATATCAGTGAGTTTGGAGTTTTGAACTCTTGTAAGTTAGAGACCAAGAATAAAAGTTGTGAATATATGTACCCATATTTCACTATTAAATCCTTGAGAAAAACTGGTGTGTTAAATGGATTTCCTGAGTTTCCCTAGAGTATCAGAAGACATCTGTTATTATAATTTCAGCAGTTAACAATTGAGCTAAACTGAATTTGTATTACATAAAATTAATGGCACGTTATTAAATATAATTGTGTCTTTTCTCCAGAGGTAACAAGTATTTATATGGTAAATCCTCATCTTTTAAGCAGCACTTTTAAATATATTTAAAGAATATTTTCCATTAAAGCTATCTTGGAACTTTATCACATATTCTGTTCTTACAAAATATATTACATTGTAGTAAAAATAACTTACCAAGAAAACCAGCAAAGTGGAAAAGATCCAAACAATATTTTTATTGGTCCAAAGTCTTTAAAAAATTTTCTTCATATTTTATTATTTCTTATAGCAAAATTACAAAAAATAAACAGAATACAAAAATAAAAACTAAACAATAAAGGAAACATAAAATGCTAAAGAAAACAAACACCACACATAAAAGAACTCTAAACATAATGAAGAAATAGAAGAGAAAGGGGAAAAAACCCAAAGGAATAAAATAAAACAGAAAAATTAAAAAGCTACCAATACAAAAACCCAAAATATTAAGCATATAGAAATCACTCCTTTATAATACTTTATAAAGAAATACTTTATAATAATATATTTTCAAATATAAAAAATTAAAAATACCTAAGAATTCCACTCTATTATTATACACTATTATACACTATCATAACAAAGATGAACATACTGTGTCGTTTTCTGATTAGTTGAATCTATTGCATTTTCAAAAGGAATAAATTGCACATTTCCAGAATAAAATCCTTAATACCTACAATAATACCATCTTTCCAGTTTCTTAGAATAATTCTTTTAGCACTCCCCCATGCCTAATGCAATTTATAATTCCACAAAGGCAGTCAGATCCCAAAGTTTGGGGATATAATTCAGCATCACATTAACATATTTAACATTTAGAGATTGCCACATAAATATACTTATATACAGCGAAATGCTATCCAAAAAAGATGCCAACAGTTCACAATACCAGATCATATGGATCAGTGATTATTCAGATTTTTATATCTTTAATAAAGAAATTATGACACTGCCTGTCCAATGTAACTCACTGATGCCAAGGATGTCTATGTTTGCTCTAATAATTTCTCTTTTTTCAATTTTGAGTTTCCCAAGGAATATGCCTCTAACATTCATGTTCCAATTATATATAAGTTTATATATATCTAGGCAACCTTTTTCGTCATGGGCACCATCAATTGTTGGACTTCCTGAAAACTTTCCTCTTACATCATAAAAACCCTGACTACTAAAAGCAAGCCTTTGCTCTTCTTCAGTAGCTTGCAGGCTACTATCCAGCCTGGAGGGTCGGCTGTTGGCATCCATATCTGAGTCATGTTGAGTTATTGCCCTACAGTGTTCTGGTGACATTTTTTACTGGATAGTTCATCATTGCTTTTCCTAACCCTTCCCATTTATCTGGGCTTGAGGCCGGCATATGGCTGATGAATCAAACAACAACATCATTTATTTTTGAAGTAAATAAACTTCATAAAAAGCAGTATCAAGAAGTTGGCAGCTTGCTAGTTCACTTACAACTTTCAGGAAAATAAATTAATATAAAGATCCAATATCTATCGGTAATTCCTCATTAGGTTGGAAGAAGTTATGATTAACTGGATCTGGGAGGTGATCTACATTTTCTTGTGGAAAGATGTGTTATCCAGAGTCTAAATCTGTGGTGCACTTCTTTTTCAAAAGGCCCTCCCAAGATTCAATAGTTCTTGACAACTGTTTCCATGTCGAGTTTCCCGTTTTGGTGAGAAAGTAGTTAAGAGGGTATTTTGCAGGGGTGAAACGCTACCGGTTTGGACCAGTTTGGGCGTACCGGGAGCAGTGGCCGCCCGTGGTTCGGAGAACTGGTAGCGACAGCTGGCTGGCCACGCCCCCGAACCGGTCCCTCGCTCGCCGCTCACTCACCATGCCCTGCCCAGTCTCTGTTCTGCAGCTTGTCTGCCTGAAGCATTGCGCCCCTGATCTGCCTGCCAGGTAAGCCTGCGAAGTCGCGGCCTACCTAGCTGCCCCTGCCTCTCCACAGCTTGCCTTCCCTACTCCATTCCCCGTGGCCCGCAGTTCCGACATGCTTTCCTGCCTTCCATGTGGACTTCCCGGTGTCCTCGTGGCCAGCTTGCGAAGGCAGGCAAGCGGAAGGCCACGTGAAAGGCAGGAAAGCATGTCGGGGCGGCGGGGAAGGGAGGTAGCAGCCTACTCCCTTCCCCGCAGCCCCGACATGCTTTCCTGCCTTCCACACGGCCTTCCCGGTGTCCCCGTGGCCAGCTTGCGAAGGCAGGAAAGCATGTCGGAGCAGGCCAGCCATGGGGAAGGGAGCTAGCAGCTTTCCCGGTGGTCCCCCATGCCCACTTGCCTTCCGAGGTCGGCATCCAGCCCAGCCCGGCCTGTGGGTGGGCGGCCAGCCCTTGGTGGAGATGTAGCTGCTGCTGCTCTGGGTCTGAGAGGGGCGGCATCTGGGCTAGCCAGTCGCCACGCTCTTTGCCCTCTTTTCAGGCCGAAAAGCTGCCAGACACTTTGGGGAGACTGAACGCTACCGAGCGCTCTCTCTCATGGCGCAACTTGCCGAGCGGATTCTTCCCCGCCCCTTTCCGATCCATCCATGCCCCGACCTGAACTTTAGCTGCCCGGGGGCTCCGCGGAGGGAGCCACCCAAAGGTCGGAAGCCGCAAATATGATTTGAAAGCTCGGGTGCGAAAAGGGAGAGAGTGCGACTGCCAAGGTGGGGGGGAGACTTTGGAAGCGGGCGGCCCTTGGTGGAGACGGAAAGGGGTAGGGAAGAATCTGCTTGGCAAGTTGCGCCAGGAGAGAGCGCGCTCAGCAGCGATCCCTCTCCCCAAAGTGTCGGCAGCTTTTCAGCCTGAAAAGAGGGCAAAGAGCATGGTGACTGGCTATCCCGGGCGGCACCAACATCAGGCGCTCAGTGCCGCCACCACCCCAGTGCAGCAGCGGGCAGCCCTTGATTTAAAGAGACCGCGGCTGCCGCTTTTGGAAGCGCAAAGCCGCCAGGGAGCCTGCGAAATCCGGCCTCCTGCGCCCGAGCGCCCGCCCAGGGACCCCGGATCCCCTTCCAAAGCCCGCGTCCTCCTCCTCACACAAAGCGACCTGGCTCGCCGGCTGGGGACGTGCGGCTGTTCCTCCTTCTGCTGCCGCCGCTGCTGCCAAAAATGCCTCAGCGGGAGGCGTTTCCTGCTCCTGCGGGAAGCCTCAGAGGACGAAACTGGGAGCGGGGCAGAGCCGAGCCCTAAAGAGGCTTCCCCCTTGCCCACCGGCATCGCTCTGGCTCGTCCCAGCCGGGCAGTGACCCTTGCTTTGACCCGCCGGCGTGCCATACTCCCGGGGCCGAGGATCTGGCGCTCTCCCCCAGCCCCCCGTCCCCCTTTCTTTCTCCCCACATCGGGGTGACCCTAACGTCCCCCCAGCCCGCTGCAGCAGCTGTCTCCAAGCCATTTCCCAGGCAGAAGCGGTGTGTATTTTTAGCACCGAGGTCTGGCTGTGGCGGCAGTGGGGGCAATCCCTGTTTTGGGGGGGCAGCAAGAGAGACATCAGGAAAATTCTGCAGCTCCCGCAGCTCTTGATGAAATGGGGAGGGACGCGGTCTCTGCTCAGTGGGTCTGGGGGAGAGGAGGGTCAGCATTGAGCTGGGGGGAGGGGTGCCAAGTGAGACCCTGAAGTGTTCTTGGGGAGGAAAGGGAAGGGAAGGGAAGGGAAGGGAAGGGAAGGGAAGGGAAGGGAAGGGAAGGGAAAGGAAGGAGGAAGGGAGGGAGGGAGGAGGAAGAAAGAAGAAAGAAGGAGGGAAGGAGGAAGGAAGGAAGGAAGGAAGGAAGGAATGAAGGAAGGAAGGAAGGAAGGAAGGAAGACTTATGACCACAATTGAGACCAAAATTTTGGTTGCTAAGCAAGAGCATTGTTAAGTGAGTTTCACCACATTTTACAAGTTGGCCATGCCCACCCAGTCACCTGACCACCAAGCCATGCCCACCTGAAGCCACACCCACCTGACCACCAAGCCATGCCCACAAAATAAGCCACGCCCACAGAACTGGTAGGGAAAAATTTTAGATTTCACCACTGGTGAATTATCTGGACACTTTTCAATCAAGAGTTAGACCTAGGCAAGGGCTGAAACCACTCTGGTCATATTGGTACATGATGTTAGGCTAGGATGGAAACAGTATGTTCATTCTGATCCTATTAAACCTTTCATTAGCATTCAACACCATCAACCATGATAGTTTTCTGGATCATTGGTATAAATTGGGAATTAGAGGAATTCTTCTGTAGTAGTTCTGCTCATTCCTTAGTGGTTGGTTCCAGTTAGTGGTAGCACAGAAAGAGCATTTGTGCAATTAGAATGGCTGCTCTAATCTAGCATGCCATAGGTTTTGGTGAACCATTGTCTGACTTTTAACGTTTACATGAAACCACTGAAAGAAGTCAACTAGGAATACACTCAAGTTGTCCTATTGAGATCTAGAGGGGATGAAATATGCTAAAGTTGAACCCAAAGAGATGACGTTGCTGTTTCTCATGGTCTAGCCTGAGAGTATCTTTCAAGACAGGGCACTAACCCTGAAGAAGTAGGTCTGAAAGTCTCCCTGGACTTACAGCTACTGCTGAATTAACAGTTGGACACACAGGCTTTGCCCAGTTTCAGTAGATGCACCAATTATGGCCCTACATTGAGCTGGAGGATACAGGTTGCAATAGTGACTCATCAATTCACCACTACCAAGTCTACTACAATGTGCTCTACACAGTGCTGCCTTTGAAGACCAAGCAGAAGCTTCAGGTGATGTAAAATGTAGTGCCTTGTGTTTTTATTATTTGGCATTCATCACCATGAGCACACTATGCTGGGCTTTCAACTGCAATTCCTAATGTTGGTTTTGAGCTATAAAGTCTTGTATGATTGAGTGCCCAGGACTGCCTCTTTTAAGCAGAACCACCCATCTCCCAATAAAATCATCCTAGGAAAAACTGTTTGTGGTCCCTTCCTTTCATGAGGGATGTTAAGAGAACATTTTTCAGGAGGACATTTAGAGTTTAACTAATGGATAACATTTGCTATGTCATAGATGAAAGCACTATCTATATATTATAATAATATATTGATGTTTACTGTGGACAATTTACAGTTAACATGTTTATTATTAATACTGACTTTTTAAAATACAAACTGCAAGGAATTGACTATAAATCCAGTAATATAAAAACGTAATACATAAATGTATTTCTTAGCTGTTCCAGTAACACTGATCTTCTAAGTCTGCAATCTTAAGGACACATAATAGGAAAGAAGCTCCATTGGCCATAGTGGAGTTTACTTCTAAGAACTGATGCACGCTGAGCGTAATTCTTAGTCTGGCGATCATTCTATTTTTATCACTTTAATTTTATTTATGCTTTAAAGAAATCATGTAAATCATCATAAAGGGTTTTATGGCAGAGGATGCAAACATGTTGCATTATTTTGAACATTTTCTCTGAAAACTCCCTGGCTGCCAACATTCAAGAGTCTCAGCGTATGCCTTTCTTCTTCTAGGCACTGCTGTTCGGGCTCTTGTTATTCTAACCTCAGTCCCAGATGTGGCGCCAAAAACTAGTGCACTCTATAAAAGTAACTGACAGCTCAGATGTGTAGCTCAGTGGAGGCCTGGAGAAGTTACACCAATGAGAAGCTGGCTTTTTCACAGAGCCACACATGTTTACAGTCTGCATTCTGCCGGTAGGAGGAACGGTCTAACTGAAAAGCCGTAATGGATTCATAGCAGGAATTAGGATTTTTTTTTTCCAAATATCGAACAATCCAATTTCTCTCTTTAAGGAGCTGCAGTACAACACAGTGAAATAGTCTTGTCAATTGAAATAAAGTCTCATTTGAATGAAATCCTGAACCTGACTGATATGCCATGGAAATGCTCAGGAAATTATGAAAGAGATTTTTTTAAAGACAAAAATGTCAAATCTCATGTTCATATAATTTTTTGCTGAACATGAATTACCTCATGAAAAAGCCAATAATTGTCAGAATAATATTTTGGAACATATTGCATCAATTGCAGACTGTATGTCACAGAAATATTTATATTATTCTGGCAACTATCAAGATATTACTTCTTGCCTGCCCATATACAAATTAAAAAACAGGCAAGGTTGCTCAGAAATTGGAAAATATTCCCACAGTATGCCTTTTATTAAATTACAGCTAACTAATGCTGCACCATTATGTCCTGAACCTGGTACCTCCAGATGTGTCATAATCCAATTTCTATCATCAAGTCTATATGGTCATATTGGCTAAAATAATGGTAGATGGAAGTCTGGCCAGTGACTAGGAAACTGATTTATATTTGTAGCTACTGTGTCTTTGGGGTGAGGCATATGAGCATTGCTTTCATGGAAGTCTCCTATGAAAGCTGTATGAAGGGTCATAAAATATGTATCCAAGGATGCAGCACATGATATCTCAACCAGTGGCATGTTTATTGAAAGGTAATTGAATTTTGATCTCAGGTTTACCTGTACCCTCATTTTAAGAATTTTTTTTGACTCTGCCAATATTAATAGTAGGAATGCTGTTCATTTGGTGCATTTCCTAAATATGACAGATGAATGACAGTATTATGGTTTTAAACATAAGGAAGAATCTATTCTTGTTTGAGTTTGAAGAAAACAGTTCATTGATAAGCATCCAAACAACTGTAAGAAGTTCTTTGATGAACTAGTGTAGAATATATTTGTATGCGTGTATGAATGTATGAGAGAAACCTGCCTTGCTCTGTAAGCAGAAAAATCTCCCTTGCTTTAAACAAAAATCTATGGACTTTAGAAATAACAGACCACCACTGGTCCAAGTTTGACTGGGTAACTTTGGGCCAGTCACTCTCTCTCAGCCCAACTCACCTCAACAGGGGTGTTATTGTGGGGAAAACAGGAAGATGAAGGAGCAGTCTTGAGCTGCATGTGGGGGGAAAAGGCGGGATAAAAATCTAAACAAAAAAAATCAAAAAAGAGAACTGTTTAATTCTTTTTCAATTTGTTTGAGAAAATGTTCCATCATTTGAGAAGGCCTATACTGGAATGAGATGTGGAACATTTAAGGGGTGAGGGCTGCAACTCAGCCTCATGAGCTTTCAGGAAGCTACTGTGATGTGAGGCAAATGTGGCAAAACACATTTCATGTTTCATCTCTCTGAAGTGGCTTAAGGATGGTAAGCAACTATTACCATCCCTATCTTTAATTATCACAAAAACAGAACATTGGGTCTAAAATCACAATTCAGGAGTGACTTTTGAGGTTGTTTTAAAGTACTGAGATTGTTAAGGATGTCAATGTAACTTGCCTCCAGGAAATCCTCTATTATAGGCCCTCTAGAACAGTGGTTCTCAACCTTCCTAATGCCGCGACCCCCGCCCCACCCTCCCCGCGTGCGATGAGGTGACAAAGGGGGCGTGGCGGGCTAGCATGCGCTTAGGCGACCCCTGTAAAAGGGCCGTTTGACCCCCAAAGGGGTCGCGAGCCACAGGTTGAGAACCGCTGCTCTAGAATGACTTTTAAAATGGTTTGGATTCTATAGTCAATTCTGTAACTATGACCATGTCATAATAGGTATAACAGTTTCTCCTATCTGCAAACTTTTAAAAATGATTCTACTGGTATAAATTATACATTCTACAAGATTCTACTGGTATAAAATATAGCACCTGGTCATTGTCTATTTGACAAAAATTTGGGATAAAAGTGGCGACGGAGCACAGGCTTGTACACTCATTTGCCGTATCAGGATAAATTTGGCTTTGATATAAAAATACTTAACAAAGCAACACTTCAAAATGAATACATTGGCATGATGTATGTATGATTGTATAGCAATGGGAATCTGTTTTTTCACATTTCTTCTTAGGATTTAAAAACAAATGAAGGATTCTCCAGCCCATTAACCACAACGCCGCCAAAAGAGGCGAAAATTCCATTATCGTAATAACATAAGTCTGAAAGGTAGCTTATTGTGTTGTTCGTTGTGTAGCTTTAATTGCTGAGACCGAGTGGAGCAAGTGGCCAGCTTTAAGTTTCTGGGTGTTATCATAAAAGAGGACCTGACCTGGGGCACTCACATTGCAGCACTGGTCAAAAGGCCCCAGCAGAGATTATACTACCTGAGACTTCTCAGGAAATAACAACTGAATGAAAAACTGCTGGTGGCCTTCTACCGCTGCACCATAGAGAGTATTTTAACTTACTGCATCTGTGTATGGTTTGCCAATTGCACAGTGGCAGATAGGACAGCACTCCAGAGGGTAAACATCATTGCCCAGAGGATCATTGGTTGCCTTCTCCCTTCTTTGGAAGAGCTTTATAGCTCCCGCTGCCTTAAGAAAGTTCAAAACATTCTTAAAGATCCATCTCATCCTGGGCACTCTTTTTTTGAACTATTACCATCTGGCAGACGGTACAGGATAATAAAAACAAGGACAAATAGGCTGAAAAACAGCTTCTATCCCAGGGCAGTAACCATATTGAATTCTACGGTATAGTGCAATATCGGGTTTTCAATTTCAATTATATAGAATGTAAAGGATGTATGTTTGTGTTTTTATTTTTATAGTTATAATGTACACTGAAGACGGCATTTAATTTCGTGCAACGACAATAAAGTAAACTAAACAACTAAACTAAGCACTTTTCTTTGGGGAAGAACTTCAGAGTCATGATTATTCTATTCCTAATTTTTCATATTTGATGGTTGGACAATAGGATAAATTATTATTTTATTCAACTGACTAATATAATCATTTTTATACACAGGGCAAGAGTGTCACCAGAGGCACATAAGGATATTGAAATGAGTCAAAAGGTTAAGTATCAAATTAAAAAACAAAAAACACTAGCCTTAAGCAATACAGGCACTGATTTCAGCCCTTTAAGGCATCACATTAGAAACAGACTGTCCTGCTTCACATACAAAGCCAGCTGTTTACCTAGGGCCAGTCACTCTCTCAATCCTAGGAAACCGGCAATAGCAAATCACTTCTGAAATGCTGCCAAGAAAACTGCAGGGATTTCTGCAGGAAGTTGCCAGAAGTCAATACTGACTCGAAGGCACCACCATCCCCCCTGCGCGCCAAAACCAAAAAAGTTTAATGGGAACAAGACTGCAAGGCATCGGAATGTCTTGGCGTGTCTTAATAGCGCTAAAAAAAGTGTTGAGTTGTGGGAATGATGACAGGAGTCATGTATGCAACAGTACATAACAAAAAGAACCTAAGAAGTCGTTACTCGATCAGTGCGATGCCTGCCTGGTCTCCACCAATCTGTCCTAGAAACTCTCATCACTACCTATGAACGGTGCCCGCAGTTGGCTTTCTCCGCAATTATCCCGCCTCAGCCCAAACCTGCCTTTGTAATCCGCGCCTCCTATTCCACAGCACGTTGTATTGTTGTCACCACTTGTTGCTGGGCGCTTCGGGGCACTTGGGAGGCGAGGAAGGCCGTAGCCGGCGCTCCCAGCCCAGCAGTCCCTTAGCCTACGCGTGTTAACTAGAGCAGCGGCGGCGGCGGGCAGGCGAAACTGCCGCCGATTAGCATTTCAAAGGCAGTCGACTCCAGTCCGGGTTTTGGGGCTGAGGACTAGGGAGCCGCAGGGAAAGGCTAGCAAAAGACCCCGCTCGGTCCGTTCACCCAGCTCGCCCGCCCTTTCGCCAACATCTGGGAAGCGCCGCTGACCTGCAGAGGGGAGCTATCCCAGCAGGGTCCCTAAGTCCCCGCCGGGCCAAAGCGCCCGATGGCTGCAGCGGCGCGCCCGGCCTTCCTGCCCAACCCAGCGCATCCGCTGTAAAGTGGCGGCGGCGGCTGAACCACCTCTGCTGCCTTGCCGCGAGTGCCTCGGCTGTAGCGGCAATAGCCGCCGCCGCCGCCGCTCCCGCCCCCTCGCTCAGCCTTGCCCACCGCCCAGCCGAGCCGAGGCGAGCCGAGCCCACTCCTCCTCGGTGCGGCGCGCTGAGCGGTGCTGGGCGCGGCCATGCAAGCGCGGCGTCTGGCCAAGCGCTCCAGTCTGGGCAACCGGCGCTTGAACACGGCGGGGCCGCCCTCGGCCGCGCTGCCTTTCCCGGAATCGGGCGGCCGCGGCATAGCGAAGACCGAAAACTCCTGGAGGCCGCCTCGGCGAGAGGGCTCGGCGGCCGCCCTCGAGGAGGAGGACGAAGAGGAGGACGTGGTGGTGGACGTCGAGGAGGAGGACGACGCCGACGAGGCGGAGGAGTTGGCCGGGTCGGCCAAGGGCCACGCGGCCGCCCGGGTAAGCCTGAAGGTGCGTCGCCGTCGCGAGAAAAGCGTCCCCGCCGTCAGAGGCTCCGCCTGGCTCGCCTGTGGGAGGCGGGTGAGGGGCTCGGGGGCTGGGTGGGTCAGTGGG
>QLTV01002657.1:592769-614949 GCA_003457575.1 Thermophis baileyi
GGGGGGGGGAAACCTTCGTGATTGATGACAGCGGGGTCCTTCCTCGGGCAGCCGCTTGGAAGTTGAAGCAGGGCTAAGTCAGCTCCAAGTTGTAGTCAGGGTTAGAAAGGGAAGGAGAGAGTGCAAAGAGCCTGCTGAGCGTCTGAGCATACCTAGAGTGTCTTTGCTGCGCGGAAGATTAGGAGCCGTTTCCACCACTCCTTTGTAACAGAAGGGCAGAGCTTCTTGATCCTGTCCTGGTGGTCGGGGGCAGTTGTATCCTCCGCTGCTTTTCATTCAGCTAAAATGTCTAGGTCCGGAGAAGGGATTTCTGTGCGAGTCAGGTTGTATAACAATAGGCTTCATATTCAGTATTTATCTTATTTTGAGAAGAAATGATGTTCTGAAAGGCAGGAGCAGGGTGTTCCCATTTTTAATTTTATATTTCTAAAACGCATGGTCAATCGAATTTAAGCAAGGAAAGGGATGGAATGACATGCTGGTTTAACAGCCCTGCAGGGTTGGCATTCGCCTGTTTTGTTCCCCAACTCAGACAGTTAACTCGTGTAGTGCAAATAAAGATGGCTGTTGTTTACAGTATTTTAAAAAATCAACCCTTTAACAAAGTCTGTTGTGCCTGATCAGATAATTTATCGCCGGATGATTGCTATGATTAGACCAAAGTGGGTGTCCAGAATCAACAATTTTAATGGAAATAAAAAGGCTGGCTGATGGAAGAGGGCAAGATTGGAATGACCATTGGAGAGAATGATTAAAAAATAGCCGGGATATGGGCACACACAGCTTTGAAATACATGCAGCTAAAGCGTATGTTACAGAAACAATAGTAAAGCTTTAAAAGGCCAAGGGGAATGCCAAAAAGGGAAGAAGGTAAAAATGACATCAGCCGGTAGAACTGCTGTAGTGCAGGAAAACCAACTGTATATAAACCCTGCAGTTCTAATACATGCTTAGGAGTAGTTTGTGTATTACAGCACCTGAAAGGTAAACAGTAAGTTCAATAAATCTTACTCTCAAATAAATACAGGTTACATTTTGGGAAGATGCAAAGAAACCTAATATATTCTATGACATTAAAATAAAAGATATATTAGAAAAGTAAAAGCAATTAAAGCTTGGTTATTGCACGAAAGTTGGTGTGTGAGTGTGTCCATCAGAGAAACAAATCTGTGCAATTTCTGCAGCAAACCTGTGATTTTCTAGCTGGATCTATACTCAGAATTTCCAAGCAGCATTTTAAAATCTTCAATACAACTAGATGCAGAAAGATCAGCTAAAACATAGTTATATATTTTATAATTTAAAATATTAATAAGGATAAATGTGTAAAGTATTTTGAACTAGCAAACATGACTCTTGAATCAGCATTATGGACTAAATTTGGCCCCAAATAACTCTGACAGACAAAAGGTTATCTCTTGATCTTATTGATCCAAAGCTCAGTTAAATTGAAGATTCTGATTTTTGGCTTTTAAAACCATAAACATTCTAGATTTAAGTAGATAAATTTCCTATTTGCTTTAATTAACCTTGAGGTTCTGTTCAGATAATGAACAAAAGTAGTATGCTTAGTTATATCAATAGTTTTCCAGAATGAGTTTTTATTCAGAAAACATCTTTCACTGCTAGTTAACACTAGTTAACATTTTGCTGTTTAGAAATATGCTTAAGAAAAAAAAAGCTTTCAGTAGTAGGTGACCCTGCTGTATATTTTTTTAAATTTACTTTTTTGTTTTCTTGTATTTTGTTGTGTAATTTTGTGTAATCTTCAACACATGTTTTAGCTATTTGAATTTTATTGTAAAAGAAAAATTGGAATAGATAATATATGTTGCTGGCATTTCACTTTACAGCTTTTTCTCTTGTATTATTTAACCAATACTAAAAAAAAAATCAGATAAGGTAGATGATTAATGTCTGTTTGCTCATATCCTTAATTTAGCATAAATTAGAAAATTCAATGACAGTGAGTTTTGCAAAAACACGTCAACTTAATTAAAAGTAGAAAGATGGCCTATTGTTACAAGTTTGGTAGATAGCTATATGATTGCTCCTAATGTGATTTTTTTTACTCAGATGAACTTTTTGATATGCAATAAGTTTATATACTGCATTTAAGAAAATATGCCTTGTTTGTTTTTGGCCTCCATTGTGAGTAGTATCGGTCTTTGTTGTTTTTCCTAAGCTATGAGAAGCTAATATTATAACCAATAATGATTTAGCAAAGTGTGTGAAATTCAACTACTGTCTTAAAAGAGTGGTCTAAGGCTAAGCATAGCCATGTTGTTAAAACTGTAAAGGGACAAGTTGAGAAAAAAACACAACCTGTATTTGGCTTCTCCACAGACTTTTCTCAAAGAATTATATTGGTAGTAAATATGGCATATTTTTATGCAGGTTGCTAAATACTTCCTGACACATAGTAGTTGCTTGTGGAGCCAAAACTTTTTGCTGTCATCAAGAATAAGCTTGACCAAAACAAGAAGTAGCGAAGTTTTTGTGTACAAACACATTTCTGTGCTAAACTACAGTATGTAGCATATAGAAAAGGGTCAGATTTTCATGGTGCGAGAAAGGAAGTTGTTCAGCAAACTTACTATCCAGTGGAAATGCTGTTTTGTCTTAAACTGCTTACAGCAGAGTTTCCTCAATATATTTATATACAATCAGAACATTAAAAAAAAATAAAGTGGGTATTCTGAGTAAACAAGCAGGCTACTTAGAGAAAGCTGAAGAAGGGATTTGTTAGCAAAAAATTATGTTGAAGAACTCGGTGTATGTGTGTGTACATTTTTAACTTCTGGTGACTGAACTAGTTCAGATACTATTGTCTGATCATCTGAATTAGAACTAGTAAAAATTTAAAAAAATTACGGAAAAGCAGGGGGAGGGGGGATAGAAAGATATTATCTCCATGGTGCTTTCCAAAGGCATCCATGAGATCAAAAAAGTTTGAATGGTAATCACAACTGCATGACTGAAACTCCACCCCTGAATTAATAAGCATACACAAAGTGATAGGGCTTCAGCTGCACAATTACAACACTATCTTGGCTTTTTACCCCTTCATTATTTTTGCAGAAGTTCCTGGGTTTTTGTTTTTTTTTTATGTACAAAACCATGTTCTATAGCAAAATCGTTTTTTGGAAATTATTCAGTGATGGTTAAAGAAAAGGAAAGTATAATAAATAGTATTGCTTCCTTAGTAGAAAAAAATGTAGTTATGGAAATAAAAGCAAGTTCCTTTTACATCCTTTGCCACTACTATGGGTAGTAGTAGCAAAGAATATATGAGTTCCTTGCAATGGTATATTGCACTTAAATTATTTCTGTAAGTTTATTATTTTAAAAATAAATTGTTTATAGTAGTAACTTTTACCGCTATCTTGCATTTAGGAACTAAATCTTAGTTTCAAGTAACCTGAAAAGAAATACAGATAGTTCTCGACTTATGGCTACAATTGAGCCCAAAACTTCTGTTGCTAAGCGAGACATTGGTTAGTGAATTTTGCCCCACTTTAACAACCTTTCTTGCCACAGTTGTTAAGTGAATCACTGCAGTTGTTAAGCTAGTAACATGATTGTTAAGTGAATCTGGCTTCCCCATTGACTATGCTTGCAACAAAAGGTGATCACATGACCCCAGGACACTGTAACCGTCATAAATATAAGTCAATTGCCAAGCATCTGAATTTTGTTCACATGACCATGGGATGCTGCAACTGTCATAAGTGTGAAAAATGATCATAAGTCACTTTTTTCAGTGCCATTGTAACTTCAAATGGTCACTAAATGAACTGTTGTGAGTCGAGGACTACCTGTGTACTGCTTGGTTGATGGTGAAATACCATTCATCGTTTTTTATAATAGAAAAATAGGAGCAATTAGGGACTAGATTGGGCATAGAGTCCCTTGGGAGTTGGGCGGCATACAAATTTAATAAATAATAATAATAATATCACTGAAGATCAGTGTTGTTAAATGTGATTATTTTGGGTAGTAAATTGCTTTGAAAGTCATTCCTGATACACAACATTGCAGAGAGGAGACACTTTTACTTACAAATAAATCTCTCTTTAGTTGAGCTTAACCGTTGGTTGATCATATGGTCATGTCTATATGGTTTCCCTCCTGAAATAGGAAGGAAGGGATATATTGGCACTGCTTTTGATTTTTATTTCCCAGTCTAGACCATATTCTAGATATTTCCTATGATGTCCCTGCCAAGCACTAACCAGGTGTGACTTTGCTTAGTTATTTTATGAAGCAACCAAAGTTAGCTGAGGGCTGTGGCTAGTTTTCAGATACTTATTTCAGCGGTGGGTTGCTCCCGGTTCAGACTGGTTCTTAGAACTGGTAGCGGCGGCGGTGGTGAGAGGCTCCACCCACCCTCCCAGGACGCTTCTGCGCGCGTGCAAACCGGTAGTAAAGGGTTTTAGAAGCCACTACTGACTTGTTTGATATTTTCCCAGAACTGTTAATTCTGAAAGTATCTACAATAATAGATATGTAGATGTCCTCCTTATTTTGCATGCATATATATTGCACAAATACAATATAAAAAACATTTTGTGTAGAACATTTACAGTGATTCTCCTAATTCATTATTTTAGGTACTACATTTAGATACAACCCTTTTCAAATGTTTTGACCATATTTAATTAATATATTTAATAAGGAATTATTAACAATGTAAAAAATTAAATATAAATTAAGTTGAGTTGCCCCAAATGTAGCAATATATGAAAACTCAGAATACCACTTTTTCTAGCATGACGACCACATTGTGGCTCTTTTCATGAATACTGTAGAGATTTCCTGATGAGAGGATTTTTTGATATTTTTTGAGAGGATTCTTCTGTTTCAAACTGCTTCATCCTCAGGCTGGCATAAGAAATGAAAGAATATTTAGAAGTGGTTGATGTTGAAGAAACTTTTTAAGAAATATGTACAGAAATTGATTTTTTTTAAAAACAGTCTCTTATCTGTTTATTGTTTTAATAAAATAGAGTATTTCTACAGTTCCCATTGCTATTAGTAAAGATTCACTGTGAAGTATATTCCACAATTACAGGAAGAGTTTATTGGTGCTAGTAAAACAGCTCAGGAAAATCTTGTGATATTTCACAAGAAATATTTCTGAAAGACTCATTGTATGTTAAATCCTTACAAACAAATTTCATTCATGTCCATTCTTCAAAACTGTCATTTACCACCACTCCTATATCTTAAATTGACTTTGTAATGTGTTTGCATGGAAGTTTCATTGCCACCTACATTCAACTGAACTGTATCTTCTGAGCTGCATTCTCATTGACTGCTAGCAATTGATCCCCTTTATTAGATAGATGCTTTGTTTTGTCTCAAATACTTTGCTCTCTATATAGTCTGTTAGCAACATAAGCCATTTCTTCCAATATGGTGTAGCAATAAATAAGAAAATAAATCCAGCAGTTTTTCTCAACTTTGTGAGTTTGTGCTTTACTGAAGCTTTGTTTTGAACACTGTAGCTTTCTTTTGTAGCGTTTCAAGTTGCCATAGGCAGAGCCCAGAGGAGCCTAGCTAGTCCCGTGGTGTGTGCGCGCTCCCGCCTCTCGCTTGTTCTCGCTCTCCCGGCCAAAAGAGTGCCCGCCACAAAAAGAGTGGTTCCCGGCATGTCCCCCCCCCCTTTCCCCGGAATCTCTGGATCTCTGGACACACGGCTGCCACTCAGGAGAAGAAGAGAGAGGAGTCGCTGTGAGGCTCGGGAGAAGAAGACAGAGAGGCGGCGCTCCCCCCCCCCTCGCTGGCCGAGATCGGCAGGCCAGATTCGGGGAGCTGACTTCCAGCTGCTGCCATGCCCGGTGAGTGGGGGAGAAGAGATGGCAAGGGGAGCCCCACCTCGCTCCATGCGTCTCATTTCTCCGCTGTCCCACCCCTCCCCACCTGGCACTCCCTCTCGCCAGCCAAGATCGGCAGGCCAGATTCGGGGAGCTGAACGCGCCGCCGCTGCCACCCGGGAAGAGAACAACATGAGAAATTGACTCTCTCGCAGCACCTCCTCTCTCTCTTCTTCTCCTGAGTGGCAGCGGTGCGTCTGGCTCACCGAATCTGGCCTGCCGATCTCTGGACACACAGCTGCCACTCGGGAGAAGAAGAGAGAGAAGAGGCGCTGCAAGAGATTCCGTTTCTCATGTTCTCTTCCCGGGTGGTGGCGGCGCGTTCAGAAGTTTTTCTTTACATTGGAGTTTCCCTGCAAAGACCGGCCGAGAGAGAGAAGTGGCGGAGAGAAGCCAGATGCTGGTAAGATGCGCCTCTCGCAGCCCGCCCCTTGCTCTCTCGCAGCACCTGCTCTCTTTCTTCTTCTCCTGAGTGGCAGCGGTGCGTCTGGCTCACCGAATCTGGCCTGCCGATCTCTGGACACACAGCTGCCACTCGGGAGAAGAAGAGAGAGAAGAGGCGCTGCAAGAGATTCCGTTTCTCATGTTCTCTTCCCGGGTGGTGGCGGCGCGTTCAGAAGTTTTTCTTTACATTGGAGTTTCCCTGCAAAGACCGGTCGAGAGAGAGTAGTGGCGGAGAGAAGCCAGACGCTGGTAAGATGCACATCTCGCAGCCCACCCCTCCCCATCCCTTGCCTCACCTGCCACCCCCAAATTGTGCCCGAACATCTTACCAGCGTCTGGCAGCTTCACCGCTTCTCTTTCTCGGCCGGTCTTTGCAGGGAAACTCCAATGTAAAGAAAAACTTTACTCCTTGAAATGTAAAGAAAAACTTCTCGCGAGTGCGAGAAGTTGTTAATTGCTCGCACTCGCGAGAAGTTCTTCTTTACATTTCAAGAAGTTTCCCTGCAAAGACCGGCCGAGAAAGGGAAGCGGCTGCCAGACTCTGGTAAGATGTTCGGGCACAATTTGGGGGTGGCAGATGGGGCAGGGGGTGCGTGTACGTAGTTGGGGAAGGGGCCTTATTTTCAGGGGGGGGCTTATTTCAACGCATGTCCCGAAAAGCCCTGTTGGGCTTATTATCGGGACATGTCTTATTATAGGGGAAACACGGTAGTGGCACTATACTTTGTGATGTTGAAATCTAGTAACAAAACACTAGTAAAAGAAGCATAGAAAGGAGGGTTGTGCTATATTTGAGTTGTCCATTATGATGAGCATCATGATGATATTTGAGTTGCTCATCATTTAATGAGAGTTTAGAAGTTTTGTCTTTTAAAACCTTAAGCTTTTGTTCTAAATTTGATTTATTATTTTTGCCCATTTGTTTTATTAACTATCATATTGCATATACTGCTATTCCATCTTCAAATTGCGTTTGTTGTTGTTACAAATGTAACAAGATATTTGCCCTCTCCCATAGAATTAGGAATCTTTTAATGCATCAAAGTCAGTGAATTGTCCAGTAGTACCAAAAGAATACAGCCAGATTTTAAAAGTTTTATTTAAGCAGTACAAGAATTGCACATTCAGTCTTTTAGTCACTCAAATCTTATGAATCAAGAAACCTATTTATCATTGACCAAATAACAAAACAGGCATGGAAATTTCAGGAGAGCTTTCTGAACGTACCTTTGATGGAATGGAAGATGGGACTTTCAACTTCTTTCTTCATCTCTCTATTTATAGGCAGTGTTGAATTACTTCAGTGTTGTAGCTTGGGGTGTAATTGATTGACGATTCTTCATTAATCTGCAGAAATCATGTCTCTTTGTGGGGATTGTTGGGATGTTCCTGGTTGTGCCCAAACCTGACACTACCAAACCCCCTCAGGAAATGTAAGAAACATGTCAGAATGATCAGTTCAAGAATCTTCTATTCCTTCATAGCCTGGTACATCTTGGCATGTATCTGAATATATTATGCTTACCGTGTTTCCCCAAAAATAAGCCCTCCCTGAAAATATTTAACCGCATGCACAGCCGGTCCCTGCCATTTCCTCTGGTTAGGGTTAGGGAGACAGAGCTGGAAATCAGGTAAGATGGCAAGAGGAGCCCCATCTTGCTCCACGTGCCCCAAAATAATAAGACCTCCCCAAAAATAAGGCCAAGCGCTTATTTCGGGGTTCAAAAAAATATAAGACAGGGTCTTATTTTCGGGAAAATACAGTAGGTATATACAATCATATGTCACTTTCAGTGAGTACAATACTCTTTAATGTCTGGCCTTTAATTTACTTACTTTCTGAAACACTGTAACTCATACGCACATACAGAAAAATGGTGCTTGGTTATGAAGAAAGACTCATAACCTTCAATTCCATAAAACCAAGTCCTCAGGTCTCAAGGCCCATCAGAAGTTGTAGGCAATATTTTTTTTTGCATAGTTTATTTGCCATTATTGATTATTTCACTGGAAATTATTTTGTAAACTTGATAGAAAGTTCTGAAAACTAGCAAAATTACTCAAGATGCATTCAATCATACTTCTCATTCTAACATATGGTAGGGATTTTGCCATATATCATATACTAACAAATTTTAGTGACATGCATCAGCATGTTGGTTTTGTTCAGTGTTCTTCTGATTTTTTTGTGCTATCAATTAACATGACTCTTCTCCAGTGGTATATGGTAGAATGCTTGGGACTTACAGTCCAAAAGAGTGTTTTAAGAATTCTCAAAAGTACTTTAACTTGTGAATTCTGTCTCCTGTAATCTGTCTTCTGTAGTATTGAATGATCTATGTGTTGAGGTTGGTTACTTCTTGAAGGACAGTGGCTGTGTTTAATACCTAGAGCAGGCCTGAAGCTACAGAGTGGGTAGACCCAAATCACAAGTATGGGGATGGCAGGATTTGAAGATGGGATTGAGAAATTTTATTTAATGTTTAACTGTGGCGTGCCTAACTCAGTACTAACACTTCATTTGTTCCCATTCTCAAAGTGATTAGAAACTATGCTTCCAGTTTACAGCACTCCTGTTCCGATGGGCCTCTGAGGGCGGTGTGCACTTCAGGTCTAAGAACATTTCTGTCTCTTGTAGTGAATTGAACCAGGAAGGCAAAAACACATAAATTGCAAAGACTGAGAATATTCAATGTTGAACCATTTCTTGCAATCATGATACTAGGTTTGGGCCAAGAGCTAATAGCATAACTTTAAGACATGTGGACTTCAAGTCCCAGAAATTTCCCAGCCAGTAGGAGTTGAAATCCACACAACATAAAATTGCCAAGTTTGAAAAAAAAAAAACCCCTGCACTGAACTATTTTAACCCAAATCAAGCTGACTTGTTTTTTTTTGTCATGTAATATCTCTTGACTGTAATCCTCTTAATGTGAATAAGAAATTGAGTGCACTATCCCAGCGTGTAGCAAAATATGTGCATCTGCATTATAAAAAGTGGCAGCATAATCCCAAGTGACATTGCAGCTTAAGGAGGATAGTAAATGATGCTCCTCCCACCCCGCAGTCCACAAATCGTGGCCCGGATCCTAAATATGTACAAATCTGGCTTTAAAAGGGCATTATATTTCCATTCCATAATAAATAAAATCTGTTGGAAATCAGGCTGTACTCATGGTGATTTCATGGCAGATCTGTGTAGGTTTTTTTGACAATATAGAACCGTGATGGCGAACCTATGGCACGTGTACCACAGGTGGCACGCAGAGCCCTCTTTGCGGGCACGCGAGCCGTCGCCCCAGCTCTGCTCCGCCGTGCATGCACGCGCGCCTCCTGCCAGCCAGCTGGTTTTCGGGTCTCTGCCGCGCATGCATGGGGGGCGGGGCGCATGCAGGCAGGGTGCATGCACGGAGCTCATATGGGGGATTGCACGCACATGCACAGAGGGGTCGCGCACACATGCGCAGGGTGTGGGGGGGTGGGGGGTGTCGCGCACACCTTGCATTATGGGTGTGTGCGTGCGCGCGTGCTTTTGGCACTCGGTGCCAAAAAGGTTAGCCATCGCTGATATAGAAGTTGTTTATGATTGCCTTATTTCAGGCAACTTTCCTAAAAAGGTAGGAAAGTTAGGAAAAGCTAGGAGGGCAGGGATAAATAACAGCTGGGCTACATTGTGTTGAATTAATTCATGAGAAATTATTTGTGCCAATTGAATGAATTCAAGTCACCCAAGACAGGATAGGTAATATGAGTTAAAAGGAAACCATGAGAGGAGAAGTTGCTGCTATATCCCATCACCGTCGACTTGATGCATCTGCCTTAAATTATTTCAATACATTAACAATATAGATTTTATTTATTAAATGTATTGCCCGCCCATCTTACTACATGGTAACTCTGGGCAGCTTACAACATTAAAAGGATAAAATTATATAAACAAAATGCAATAAAATATAAATACTCAACTTGTAACTTTGAACAGTCAGTCACTAAATGAATGGCTGTAAGTAGAGGACTATAGTATAGTATAGTATTACATAGATAAGCCTTCAGATCTGGAACAAGCCCTGATAATATTGATATTTGAAGCAGAATTTCTGAAAACATGGTTTTGAAAATATTTATTAAGTGATTTAAATAATTCAAAAGCATACTTTAATGTTCACTTATTTTCAAATATGGTGAGCATATGAAATAAATTTGGTTTGGGAAAAAGTGTTCATGGTTCCTATTTCCCATAAGGAAATAATACTGAATCTGTGAATATCTGTGAATAAATAAATATATATATTTATTTATTCACAGATATTGAATATATCTGTGAATAAATAACAAATATATTGAATATATATAAGGATATGTATATATCCTTATTATTGGTACATTTACACATACATATATAAAGTTAGCTACATAATGGACTTCACGAGGCTTTTGAACATATACAGTGCTGTGGTGGGTACATTAGCACAATGCACTAGACCACAAATTGCCTAACTTTTTTTAGCCTAGATATGTTGTTCAAACCTATTGCATAAGGTTAATGTGTCATGAAATAGTAGCTGGTTGAAGTTCTTAAGCTGGCAATTGTCTTTAACTAATTAATTGTGCTGCTATACAAACACTGATTAATTTCTTTTTGTAGTATTTTGCATGTCCCAAATAATGGATCCCTGATGATGTATAAAAATAAATATTATGCTTTCTGAAATATATACACAGCTAGCTAACCACCATTAGGAAGACATCTTATGCAAAGCAGTGTTAAATCATTATCTAGTTACACAGATTTAGTGAATTGTCTCAGAATTAGCATCAAGTTTCTGCAGAGCTAAGTGGTTGAAAATCAGCTTCTCTGTTAAACAACTTCTTTTCTGCCGTTTTTCCTTCAAACATGTTCATGATTATTTTGGTGAAAGTTTTACTTCTGAAAATAGAGTTTATTTAATATTATGAGCCTTTTGCTTTACAATATAGGGGAAATATGTTTTCTTAGTCTTGTGTCATCTGGCTGTATATCAAAAGATAAAAAGCTTGGAAATCATTTATGTTCTTAAATAATTGTTCTAGTTTTATTTATGAAACCTGCTGGATTTTAAAAATATTTAAAAATATTTTTTGCTTTTAATCTTTAGACGTTCATATAGGGACTTCTATAGTGTTTTATCCTTTAAATGTGTCATATAGAAATTAATACATCTTTCTGTATTGCGAATCCTTCTTTTAACTACCAGATCTTCAAAAATGAATCTAAACCTGATTGTAACTTCAATTATCTAGTACATTGTTCTGCTGCTTGGAGAATGTAAAGCGCTATGAACTTTCCCTTCAGTCCAGTTCTGCAAACAAATAATTAAAAGAAGGTACAGTACTTTCAAGTCAGTTGCCCAAAATCTGGAAGGCAAACAAATTGACAAATTATCCCAAAATTCCTAAACTCACAAAACTGTATCATGCGGTTTTTCATGAGGAGAAAGTTTTAGTGATAAATCCCGGTATATAGTTAACATGAAGTCGAATTTTAAAAGAAATTTTGGGGGGAAAGAAAGAAAAAAGAGACATATCAATGAACATATTCACTTTCAAATAAGCCTGATCTACATAATCATTGTTCGTTAAATTTATTTGCTGCCTGGACTGGTGATCTCAGAGCACAAGCAGAATCCCATGAGGTAGAATAACCTGAGAAAAAGGATGTTTGAACTTTTAATTAGACATGAAGAAAACTCAGTATTAGCATTTGTTTCAGACTAGCAAAATCTCCTATGAGCTTTATTTATTTGCTTGCTTTCAAAAAATTATATAAGCCCCAATCCTATGGTACTGAATCATACAGTATATAACAATGTATTTCTCTTGAAATACTGTGCATAATAACATTCAAAAGTAAATCCAAAGATGCTTTTTCAAGAGGCAACTGGACTTTCTGGGTTTTCTTGAAATGTTTTGCTTCTCATCCAAGAAGCTTCTTCAGCTCTGACTGGATGGTGGGGAATGGAAGGATTTATACTCCTTGCAGACAGCCAGAAAAAAACCAGAAAGTCCAGTTGCCTCTTGAAAGAGCACCTTTGGGATAACCATGACATGGATGACTGAGAATCTCCATAGACGTTCAAAAGTAAAATAATAAATTAAGATGGAATTCTCAACCTCTACAGCTCAGCATGAAAATCACTATCTTGTTTTATAAGAAAGGTTTTGGGTAGGTTCCTGAAAATTAGGAGTGAGGGCCTGATAGTATCTTCAAGTGCAACAGTTTCCAGAAATGTTGTTACCTCCATTGTGACCCACATTCCTGTGAATTTCAAGTGTAATGTAAGGGGTAGTTGTGATGGTGGTGGAGGTAGTAAAAGATCTTAATGAGGGCCTCTCTACATGTCCCAACTGGCCAGGCAGGATCATTTTGGATAAAACAGTGCCTGCTTTGTCTAGTAGGGAAGAAAATATCTTCTGATATCAAAAATATAGAAAGCTGATCAAAATTGTTTAGAAGCTTCTCCTACCTGTCTAATGACTCCATAGTTACATCATAAATAGAAAATTAGACAGTTTCTTTGCTAAAAAGTTGTTTTTAGTGGCAAGGTATCCTGTTCAATATCAAAAGGTATCCTGTACCCTTTGGGGACGTGGTGGCTCAGTGGCTAAGACGCTGAGCTTGTCGATCAGAAAGGTCGGCAGTTCAGTGGTTCGAATCCCTAGGGCCGCATAACGGAGTGAGCTCCCGTTACTTCTGCCAACCTAGCAGTTCAAAAGCATGTAAAAATGCAAGTAGAAAAATAGGGACCACTTTGGTGGGAAGGTAACAGCGCTCCATGTGCCTTCGGCATTTAGTCATGCCAGCCACATGACCACGGAATCGTCATCAGACAGCGCTGGCTCTTCGGCTTAGAAACGGAGATGAGCACTGCCCCCTAGAGTCGGGAACGACTAGCACGTATGTGCGAGGGGAACCTTTACCTTTACCTTTACCTTATCCTGTTCAAGCTTCATTACGGAAATATTTTTACTATAGCAAGTACTGCTCTGGTATCAAAATACGCTGGCCACAACTTTGGCCAACAGCGTTGATTTTTACAAGAAAGATCTATAATAAATTACACACCCTAATTTTGTAAGTAGAGTTTTTCTCCCCAAATTTGCAATAGAATTTATTTATTTGCTTTATGTGGCCGCCCATCTCACATATGTGACTTCGCGGGTTACAGTACAGTAAATAAAACAAATAAAATTCATAATATAAAATAAAAACAGAGAGCAACTGAGCATCACAAAATAACCATTAACAAAGTCAATTGCATATCCCGTGCCCCAGGTCAGCAAGGTCAGGGCTAACCTAGTCTGCTCACTCTTTTAAAATGAATTGTGAGAAATCTAATAATTTGTGTATTTTATTTTTCAGGTAACCAGCATAAAGCGTGAAATGACCTTTGCAACATTTCAAAAAGAAGACCTAAAAAGTGATCTAAATCAAAAACTCTCAGATCAGCAATTTTTTGTGTTGGCTATGAAGGAAGAAGATTCAAAAACAGCAGACACCAAAAAATTTGGCAGAATTCATGATCATGAAAAAGAAAATACTCGTTCTATCTGTCTTCTTGAACAGAAGCGCAAAGTTGTATCTTCAAACATTGATGTGCCTCCTACAAGGTACAGAAATTTAAAAAGTAGAAAAGGAAAGAAAATTGATAAAATTCTGAGTTTATTTTGTGTTGTTCTTTCTGTTGTTTCAGTATCAAATAACTCAAATACAGGTCATTCTTGATTTATTACCACAATTGAGCCCAACATTTCTATTGCTAAGCAAGGCAGTTGTTAAGTGAATCATGCCCTGTTTTACAACCTTTTTACCATGGTGGTTAAGCAAATTGTTACAATTGTTTAATGAATCATACAGTCATTAAGTGAATATTTTTCACCCATTGACGTTGCTTGTCAGAAGCTCCCTAGGAAGGTTGCAGATGACAGTCCCAGGACCCTGGGTTGCTGCAACCATTGTAAATACATGCCGGTTGCGAAGCATCCGAAGTTTGATCCTGTGACTGTGGAGATGCTACAACAGTCATAAATGTGTGAATTGGTCATAACTCACTTTTTTTCAGTACCGTTGTAACTTTGAACAGTCATTAACTTTGAACAGTCATTAAATAAATGGCTGTAAGTTGAAAACTTACAGTTTTGGCCGGCAAAGTGCTGCAGGAGGCGGCAGTCCCAGCTCCCCCCCCGCTTCCCCCCCCCCGGGCCTGTGGAGGAGAACTACAATGCTGATCCGGCCCTCAAAGAAATCCAGTTTGCCACCCCTGCTATAGGAGATACAGATTTATTGGGCAACCCTTAGTGCATCTGGTCTCTGTCAAACAGGAATAAATAACTGTTGTAATTTTTAGTTCAATCTTCTCTTACATTTTGTGAGGAATAAATAATGGGAAATCATTAATAAAAATAGCTGTAGTTAAGCACATTAAGCAATGGCCTTCTACATGCATAGCAGGCAGGGAAACTCCCTAGACTCATGTTGTTCAAGTTGTTCTCCAGATGTTTATGTTTATTTGTATTTCTATGCCGCCCAACTCCCGAGGGACTCTGGGCGGCTTACAACAATATAAAAAAACTTGTTAAAATATAAAAAACTATTAAAAAGAGACATAATAAAAACATTTAAAAATAATTAAAAACTCATACACACCGTTTCATGGCCGGATCTCGCCAAATTGCAGAAGCGAGATCAACGGCCCCAAGCCTGCCGGAACAGCCAGGTCTTCACCGCTTTCCGGAAGGCCAGCAGGGTGGGGGTAGTCCGGATCTCAGGAGGTAACTGGTGCAGAGGGCCGGGGCAGCCACAGAGAAGGCCCTCCCCCGCGGGCCCGCCAGCCAGCACTGTTTAGCTGACGGGACCTAGAGGAGCCCAACCCTGTGGGATCTTACCGGTCGCTGGGAGCTATGTGGTAGAAGGCAGTCTCAAAGATAACCTGGCCCTGAGCCATATAGGCTCAACTACAGATCCTTCATTTTGCATTCTGGTGCAGAAATAGAACAAGGGATTGGGAAAAGCCACTAGTTCAAGGTCCATTTCAATTGCATAATTTAATATATCATATAAAGTCAGAATTCCCCTGATCTGATTTTGGTTTCCTATGTTATTTATAAACTGGCTTTCCTGTTTGGATAAAGTAGAATACTTTTTTAAAAAATATCTAAACTCAGCATATGAAGAATGGGCAAGAATGAGCAATGTGAGCAGACAGCTCATTTTTAAAGCCATGGTTTGTTAGAATAAAATATAATATCTGAATCAGTCATATATTGAAGCTAATTAGGTGCAACAGCTGTGATAAATGGAAAACCTTTTTTCCCCCTTTCCTTCCTTAGCATACGGTAGTACAGGTAGTCCATATACTATGATGGTAATTGAGCCAAGTAATTATGATCGTAAGTTGTAATGGTCATAAAGCAGTTCAGCATGTGACCGGACCCACATGTTACAACCTTGTTTAACGTGGTCTTTAATTGTACACCATTAAGCAAACCCATTGTTCTCTAAGGGCTAGTCTTGCCAAAAACTGAAAGTAAATCTGGTTTCTGGAAAACCATCATAAATTGCAGTCATGTGACCACGGGGCACTGCAAACAGCCATAAATGTGGGCCAGTTGCCGATCATGCAAAATGCAATCGTGACCGCAAGGGGAAAGGTCAGAACTTTGAAATCGGGTCGTAAGTCTCGGGGGTGGGGGAGTTTCTGTCAGAACTTCAAAAGGTCACTAAGTGACCAGTTGTAAATCGAGGACTATACGTACTTGCATTGGGGCATTCACAAAAGATTGTGAAAATATGGTAAACATAAATTATATGTTTGTTGCTACTGAAGACATTCTGTGTATTGTTCTCCGATGGAGGCACTTTCTGTAGTATGCACAGAGACTGCAGACTCATTTCTCAGAATTTGTATTGGTTGTCACCTATGAAGTTGGTGTAAAAGCAAACACAGTGGCATTTTTGGAACTGATATTCTCGCTCACTCATCTACTCACTGCTAAAAAGACGTGAGTGATTTGAAGCCATGATATTTCACCATTAACCACTTAGAGGTGTGAAATCTCTTAGTGATTTATAATGACATATCACTGAAAGGGGTCATGTTGCTCATCAAGCATAATGCCTTACTCAGAGCAAAAAAAAAATCATACATTTTTTTTGCCTTTTAATAAAATTTGCTAATTAGAAAGATGCTACCAAAGTCCTCTTGATTTTTTTCTAAATGAAATGAAGAAATTTGATGTTAAAAGGCTCAAATGTTCACATGTGTGTCTGTGTAAAATATGCGAGTGTGTATAAAAGAGATGTATGCACACACTTAAAAAGACATGCAAAATCTTAAAACTAGAGTAATATAAAGGCTGTTTTTTTTAAATACAGGCTTTGTACCTGAATTGCAGTGATGCAAATAAATTTTTAGAGGTCTTAAGTACCCAATACAGTAGATGACTTGGAAGCTATTTAGGGGTTTGTGTGAATTAGTCTGATTTGAGGTAGGAGGAATGTGTTTTATTTGTTTTCAAGGCTTATAGGCTATTTTAGTTAGCTGACTCTGAGTAGTATGAAATTCCTCAGTATGTAACTCAGATTAAAACATTATGAATTGAATTTAAAAGCAATTATTTTTTTGGTATTATAACACCAATAGACATATGCAGAAGAATAAAATAAATTCCTCTTCAGGAGGGATCATGGTAGTGAGGCAGTCTACATGCCTTGATGAAACAGCCAGTGAAGGACTCCTTGGTGTTCTCTGAGCTTGGTTGTTTTCTTGCAGACGTTTCATTACCCAAACTAGGTAACATCATCAGCATGTAGTTTGGTTAATGAACCAAACCTAGTTTGGTTAATGAAATGTTTGCAATAAAACAATCAAGTTCAAAGAGCACTAAGGACCCCTCATTTCAACCTTGAGCTAAAAAATATTCTCCTTTTTTGATAAAATAGCCAAATTTCCATATTTCCTGAAGGCCAGGTAGGAAGAGGGCATTTCAGTGTCAGGACCAATACTGTTCTATAGGAAGGGGCAGCAACTAGAAGACATAATTCCATGGCAGTTGGCAGTTTGATCAAAGGGGCATGTAAGGAGCCCCTATAAGAAAGCCTGGTCTGAACTATGCACTGCTTTAAAAAGTGACAACAGCACCTTGATTTCTATCCCAAAGCCAAAAGTCAACCAATGCAGTATAAGTGTTATGTGGGTATCACAAGATACACCCATAACTATTTGAGCCACTCCGTTCTGGGCCAGTTGTGGCTTATAAATGCTCTTCAATGGCAGCTATATATAAAACACATTGCAATAGTTCAGTCAAAGAGTGACTAAGGTATGAATGACAGTGAATAACATTTCCTGTCCAGGAAAAGATCACAGATCTCACACAAGACAGAGCTGTGCCAAAACTCTCTTGACCAGAATTCCCAAGTACTCCTTGAGCAGAAGCTGTGACTGCAAGTGAACCCTCAAGATGTGAAGCATTCTGTTTGGGGCAGTGCAACTTCACACATGGCTAACAAGAATCATACTGGAATTAATAGGTCTTCAAACTGGAAATCCTTAATATTTCAGTCCTTGAGATAGACAGGTGACATCTCATTCAGAAGCATCAGTATTCTTCCTATCTTGCTTCTTCAAAGTCCAACTTAAGAGTATCACAGGGAAAAACTGTCCTATGTTGATTACTAAATAGACGGTTTATATCAGATCCACCAGATGGCGCTAGAGAGTGTTTACAACTTTAATATACAAAAAGGATTATTTCATGAAAAAAGAAACAAAATGCATATTTTATCGTATACAATCTACTTAGTTAAATTTATTCAGTTTCATACACTGAGTTTCAAAATAATTACCAAAATAATATTCTTCCAGACCTGTAACAATTTTTCCATGAATAAGATTGATGTTCTATACAGCTGGAGTCCTCAGTTTTTTCAAGTACCCTGAATAATGCAAACATTTTCAAAATATGCATATATATATGTTGCGTGTTTACTTCTAGAATAGTGAAGTTGTTTTTGGCAGCAATAAAGAGAATTGTACATAAATGTCCTTTTAAATTTTTACTCTTTTTTCTACTAGTCAAGCTAAGACATTCAGTGTTCTGGAAGTAATTTGTGATTTGTTGGAGATAGCGATACAAGATCTAAAACTATTTACAACAACATTTAAAATTATCCTTAATTATTCGTCGTTTTAAAAAATTCATGGGCAGAAGTTTTACTGATGCTAGAAGCTTCATGTTGTAACAACTAGTGTATGTTAGAAGCGTAGTCTTGTCAAAGTTGTCAAAGATGTTGTAGGTTCTCCATCACTGGAAGGTTTTAAAAAGAGACTGAACAGCCATCTGTCAGAAATGGTATAAGGTCTCCTGCTCGAGCAGGGGATTGGACTAGAAGGCCTTCAAGGTCCCATCCAACTCTATTATTCTATGTTCTAAAGATAGACGCCTCTGGCTAGGTGCTGTCTGATTTTGTCGTAATCAGGCTAGGGAAGACAGGTGGAAAGTCCTCAGCACAGCTATTGAAATGGGAGACTTTGTAAATCAGGAATGCCTATGGCTACAGTGCAGTCCTTTTTGGCATCAGGGACTGGTTTCGTGGAAGACAATTTTTTCATGGACTGGAAGGGATCCAGTCTCGGTTTCTCTTGCTTGCTTGCTTGTTTGCTTGCTCACCTCCTGCTGTGTGGCCCGGTTCCTAACAGGCCATGGACTAGTACCAGTCTGTGGCCTGGAATTTGGAGATGCCTGCTTTAATCAACTGGAAGGTTGGAATGTGTTTCTAGCAATGCCACTAGAAGAGATCAAACTTTTACTTTTTGTCCAATTTTGTCCTTTGAAGGAAGGCATTGGAGCAAAAGATCAACCCCTCCATTTCTAACCATAAACCCTTTAGTTTTCCAAAAGATCCCCAAATTATGCCCTTGGAATTCATTTGCAAAAAATGGTCAAATTTTAGAATTCAATTTGAGCCAGGGAGGATGAATTACATCTGGGAATGGTGTCTTTCCCATTCCTATTCCCACAAATTTTAAGGAAAAGAAATGACAATGCCAAAATCCAGCCATTTTGTTGCCAAATTTTGCAGGTTAGTTTGTGGATTTTAACAAACCCATAAAGCCAGTAGATTGCCTATTCCCATTGTAAATAGATTATGAGTCCTTTATCAGGATAGAAAGTAGTGAACTCATTGTTCAAGATGCTCTACTTGTTATTATTTTTTTAATGTAAATTTATGTCTAATAATTTTTTACATTTAGGATAAGCTGTGTAATCAAAAGCAGAGATTTATTTAAGGCATATCCCAAGAAGTTCACATTGTAGAGAAAACCAACCATAGTAAACCTTGTAAAGGAAAATATGGTTGTAAAGTTAAGTTTTGCTATTGCCATTCCTGTCCTTATTCTCTAGCACAGAGGTCTTCAAACTTGGCAACTTTAAGACTTGTGGACTTCAACTCCCAGAATTCTCCAGCCAGCTATGCTGGCTGGAGAATTCTGGGAGTTGAAGTCCACAAGTCTTAAAGTTGCCAAGTTTGGGGACCCTAGCACCTGTTTTATTGTGCAAGATTAGCTAGCTATGCAACAGCAAAACATCTGAAATATCTGAGCACCGATTCTGTTTTACCTAAGTTTAAAGAATCCTTCAGATCATGCTTAGTTACTGGTGATCAAATAGATGTGTCCATGTGGTTTCATAATGGGCCAGAATATATAAATGGTTCTATATGAATACATGAAGTTAATGTTGAAATTATAATACTGAAATGGTTTTCCACTTCTTTCTTCCTGGATTTTTTTTAAACTACCGGTATGTAGTCTAAATCAACATTAGGATTTCTTAGTGGTTTTCATTCAAGTTCTAACCAGATTTAACTCTTGTTAGTTATTTCAAGATCAGCCAAGGAATTTAGGCTAAGTTAAATATACAGTAGATCACAGTTTCTTCCTGAATTCTGTTATTTGCTTATGTCAGCCTTCGGCTTTTAAAAGAGCACTGAAGTAAATAATAATAATTCAGCAGGAGTTTTTGAATGTAGAAGCTGCCAGTGAGTGTATCATTTCTCTTACTGAATGCTCAAGTTCCATCTGAGCAACTTCTGCTTGTTTAGTAGTTTTGTCACATAGCAACATTGAATGAGTGTTTGAAAGTCTCCAGCAACTAATATGTGTAAAAGAAAAGGAGAAGTGACAGTGCAAAGAATCCAGCTTGAATGTACTTTGAGCTAATTCAGTTCATTTTGGATGTGTGCAATATAAATCACCAATAGAGTAAATTAGGAAAGAAATTAATTTATCCAGATACATTGGTTTAAATGACCTACTGTATGTTAAGTCTGCATCAAAAGAAAACTATACATTAGTAAATATAGTATGTTTCATATATCATCTCAGAATCATAATGCTATCAAGGGGCACAGCTCCATATTCAAGAAAGGGAAGGGGCACAGCTCCATATTCAAGAAAGGGAAGAATGTAGTGTTTTTTTTCTAATTACTATTTCTGTCCTGTTTCTGTCCTGATAAAATACACTAAAATACTTCTTCAAATGGAAAGGACTTGCAGATATGGTACTTAATTAAAAACAGTCCACGGCATCCATATGAGCAAATGTTGCATATTTTACTGGTGGTGTTTCAGAATGGTCTCTGAATAACAGTAATCAGGTTTGAAAAAGCAGGTGCTATTAAGGATGCCTGCCAAAAAGCATAATACTATTTGCTAGATTAAAAACGGTGACACCTGCTAGCCAGTGTCTATCATACTATGACTGCATTCACATTACATTATGCTGTGACTGGTTTTAATCGTGTTTGTTGAACTAGCCCTTGTGGTTATTATGTGAACTCTGCATGTAGAAGACAGAACTCTTGTTCAGTTTATTTTTCAAATAATTGGCTCCATTTCTCTATCCAATGTAATCAATAATTTAGATTTAATTATGACTAGACTTTTCTCCATCGTGGGAGGAGCCAGCAGTCAGGATGGGTGTCCTCAACCACTCAGCGATGAGGACCGAGTCTGTCAATTCTTGATACATGCTGGGATCCGCCCTGTCAGACCCCAGTTATTGACTCGGTCCTCAGCACGAGTGGTTGTGGCCTCAGAGCTCCTTCCTTTCTGCTGGTTCCTGTCCTGTGAGTTAAGCGTGTTTTCTTCCCCTCGGTGGATTTTTTCGTGGGAGCAGGAGTTCCGTGGCATTGACAGAGGGCTTCGGCCCGTTCTGCCACGAGGGGTGGATCTTCTGATCCCCTGCACGCCAGGCGAAGACAGCTAAATTGCTTAATTGGTTTCAGCTGACTGTCGGACTATTTCAAAGGCCTCGCGCGCCGCTGCGACTGCGCGCGGCGGCCTGAGGAGCGCGGCTCCGTTGCAGCTGTCCCTTGCCCACTACTGCCTCTCCTGCTACCCACCAACGACTTTGAGCGTGCTTTATAACCGGAGGGGGAGCGATCAGCTTGAGCGTACTCGCGGCCTCCCCGTGCCTGACTCCAGTCCATCTACTGCCGCTGGAGCCGCCGGCTCGCGGTCGCCGCCATTTTGGTTGGGCGCTTATTGGCCTTCTCCTCCAACGCCACTACGCCCTCGTAGCTTGCTCGGGCAGGCGTTTGGGGCCTGTCTGGGTTCATAGAAGCCTAAGTTTGTGGCGATCAGGGCCTAGAACGCTGGGCAAAGGCACGTGGCCAAGCACCGCTTATTATTATTCATTTGCCTCATAGACAATTACCTCAGGCGGCCATTTTGTGTAAAAAAAAACCACAAAAGAGCCTCCACATGGCGCAGCCCTCTTCCCCCCCCTCTGAAAAGCAAGAGGGGAACAGGGGC
>QLTV01002657.1:620345-735619 GCA_003457575.1 Thermophis baileyi
GCTTTGGTATGTCCCATCCTGACTGCTGGGTCCTCCCACGATGGAGAAGGGGCGTTGGTCTTACCTGAGACGCCTCTTCTCATCAGGAGGAGCCAGCAGTCAGTCCCTCCCCTTTATTTTTTCTTTTTTTTTTTCGTTACTCACCTGTGGACTGCTTGCTGGAACCGTTTTTTTGGCGGACACGATATTTTTCTCTCTGGAAGTGAGCTCCCCCCAGTGGGGTATTTGGATCGGTGGCCACACCGGGTCTGGTCTTCGGCATCGTCAATAACTGGGGTCTGACAGGGCGGATCCCAGCATGTATCAAGAATTGACAGACTCGGTCCTCATCGCTGAGTGGTTGAGGACACCCATCCTGACTGCTGGCTCCTCCTGATGAGAAGAGGCGTCTCAGGTAAGACCAACGCCCCATCTCATTCACTTAGATTTAGTAACCTTCCTTAGAAAACACTAATTATTGATATGGAAATAAGAATAACCACCTGTGAAGAAATTCAAACTACTGTACTTGCTGTCTGTTTATACCTCTAAATTTTCGGGGAGGGAGGAGACAAAAAGAACACTGAGAAGTGTTTTGTTAAATACCTTTTGGAAGGGCTCATTCCAGTATCTAAGCCTCAGGCTTAGCGATGGCCAGTGGTGGGTTGCTGCCGGTTCGGACCGGTTCTTTAGTACCGGTAGCGGAAATTTACCGCCGCTCGTAGAACCGGCAGCGATGACTGGTGGTCCATGCTCCCAAACCGGTCCTCTGGTCGCCGCGGCTTCCAAAAAAACCCCTCTGCGCATGCGCAAAGGCTTCTGCGCATGCGCAGAGGGTCATTTCTGGGTCTTTTGCGTGATGTGATGGGGCGCACGAGCATAGCGAGCGCGCATGAGCAAAACGCACTTCCGTCACGATGCGAACCGGTAGGGAAGGTAAGTGGAACCCACCCCTGGCGATGGCTGTCCTATATTGCGACAGAAAAAATATATAAATTCCCTCCTTTAATTTAAGATTATTGCTCCATTTGCAGTTTTAGACATGTTTGTATTAAATATTACTAAAATCCTAAGCACATTAAGCTGAAAGAAAGTTTCATTAAACTTACTGGAGTTTGGTGATTAGTATATAGGGTTTGTTTGTTTGTTTCTTTGTTTGTTCATTCGTTCATTTATTTATTTGATTTCTATAGCAGCATCTCAACAAATGACTCTGGGCAGCTCACAATTCAAAACATATTACAATTAAAATTTTAAAAACATTTTAAAACAATAAAACAGTAACAAGCAGCAAATATTTTCTTAATATGCAGGCTTATACTTCTGGTGAAAAAAAAAAGATAATATTCTGCATTCCATTTGCTCTCTTTAATGATGCTGTTTGTATAAATTCTAGGCCCCTTTTCAATCTCTTAAAAATTATTAAAAATTAAACATTCACATTTTTATAAATACCACTGAAGTATACTATGTACACAGCAGGGGTGAGTTCTAACTTACCTCGCTGCCGGTTCGCTTCCTCCCGCACCGCGTGGGCGCACCGCATGGGCGTGCGCGTGCTTTGTGCCAAAAAATCCAAAACAATTCAAAAAAAAAGCTGAAAACAAGATGGCAACGCATGCGCAGTGCCGGAAACTCAGTTTCTGCGCATGCGCAGAAGAAAAAAAAAACCAGAAAAAAATTCAAAAAAAGTAAGATGGTGCCCACGAACTGGCACCGACCAAACCGGATCCGTGATGTCACTGTGACATCACCAGTGGGTCGCTACTGGTTCAGGTGAACCGGTCCGAACCGGGAGGAACCCACCTCTGGTACACAGCCTATAACCCTAAGGGGTACTTATGCCCCAGAGGTCCTCCAATAGTTGCTGGAATTGTAATTTTCAATGCATAGGAAGAATCGTTCTGATTCATTAATTTCAGTTTTTGTTGACTCATTGTATATAAGTGAATGCTTGCATTAACATCTCTTTTTCTAAAGGCAAAGACAGATCAGTATTATAAAGACTTTTGCAGACTCAACTATGCCAGTGGAAGATAGTCAATATTATATGTTCGTGGTATGTTATTTTCATTAACCAAATTTAAGATATATAAAGCAGTGATTTATAGCTTTGTACTACATAGTAACATTTTAAGGGGGCAGTTTTGGGTATGAAGAGAACTGAACAGCCTCACATGGCTTCCGTGTTTAAATGTGATATCTGAATGAAGATCTTGCCAAGATTTTCATATCTGTCTTCAGTGTTCCCTAGTCTAAGATCACAACTATAAAGTGTGAAATCTAGGCATAGTGACAAGCTTTCCTTTAAAAAATGGCTCTTTTTACTTTTATGGTGTTACTATTACAATGCTTTGATGTATTTGTTAAAAACAATTAAGGTAATGTGGCTGTTCGCATGTAGTCTCTTTTTCCTCCATCCTTTCATTGTGGGAGTAAGTTTGGAAAGATAAATGTTCATATTTATATTTATATTGCCAACAATACTGTGATCACACCACCAAGCAGTGTAATATGTTGAGGGGATAATTTTGCCAAGTTGTTTTATTTGGACAAATGCACTCCATAGACATAGTAGCATAAAAAGAGATGTTATACTTCATTTTCAAGCATGAGGCTTGAAGAAATGGTGTCAGATTTCAGAAAAGGATTCAAAAGCAGCCAGCAGCAACAGTAAAATTATCTCTTTCGTGCCATTCATTATATCACAAATATCCTTTGTAAAGTGTCAGACACCTGTGCTGGTGAAACCAGAAAGGGGAAAAATGTCATCTTGTGTATGTTTAATATGTGTGTATCACAGGGGTGGGTTCCAACTTACCTCACTGCCGGTTCGCTCCCTCCCGCACTGCGTGTGCAGTAACAAAAAATCCGAATTTTTTTTTAAAAAAAAGCTGAAAAAAAGATGGCGACCGCATGCACAGTGCCGGAAGTCGGCTTCTGCGCATGCTCAGAAGGAAATTTTTAAAAAAATTCAAAAAAAAGATGGCGGCCCCCACGGACCGGCACCGACCGATCCAGTTCAGTGACATCATCATGACGTTACCAGCGGGCCGCTACCGGTTTGGGAGAACCGGTCTGAACCGGGAGGAACCTACCCCTGGTTTATCAGTGTACAAATGTACTAACATCAGCCTGTAGAGAAGCTTACTGGCGCAAACCCTTGTTTCTTTCACACCCCAGTGACCCACTACTTCTATCCACATTGTTGCTAATACAGTTTGGGAATTATGTTTCCTTCTGACTCATAGACTGGACCCATTTAGTCAAGTCACTTGAAGGATTTGCAGGTTTTAAATTACAATTCTCTTCATCCTTGCCCATTAACAGGCTGGGTGGGGTAGAGAAATGTTGGATGCCAATTATCTTTGGATTTTTCTCGTACGTGATTTCCTTTTATGGAACAAGGAAGGAGACTGTGCCTATGAGAGAAAATTAAACAGTGGCATCATGAAAGTAAACAGTACAGAAAGTAAATACTATCTGTTCTTCAGAAAGTAAGTGGGCAAAGGGGAGGATTATTGACATACCTCTTACCCAGGATTCTATAATGTTGTGCTTCTGGTTTGTGTGTCCATATGCCTGAATTCCAAAACATATGAGTGAGGCCGTTTTCTATTTATGAGTGCAATCTTTCTTTCTTTCTTTCTTTCTTTCTTTCTTTCTTTCTTTCTTTCTTTCTTTCTTTCTTTCTTTCTTTCTTTCTTTCTTTCTTTCTTTCTTTCTTTCTTTCTTTCTTCCTCCCTCCCTCCCTCCCTCCCTCCCTTTTTTTCTTTCTTTCATCAAGAATTGAATTATAAATCTTTTTATTGTAGTCAGCCACTTTCAAAATTACAATAAATACAATGAAGATTTAACCCAATTCTTCCATCCAGCTCTCCCATGGATGCAACAATAACCCCTCCAAAATTCTTATTAGCTCCAAGTGGGAAGTTTCTATTAATTGCTCTCTCTGCAAGGAGTAGCACTAATTCTGAATTTTGACTGGCACTTAAAATGGAACACAGATTCCTAAGTATCACATACAGTTTTAGTTACAAGTTTTTAGTTTCTGGTGCTGCACATCTTTAAAATGCCATGCATGGTGATGATATTGGCAACTTATAAAATGGCAGCAATACTGTACAGAGACCGCCTTCCTTGGCTTGAATGGCTTCCAAGCCCAAAATGTACAGTATAGTAATTTCCTGAATTCCACATGATCTTTATTCTAGTAATGCTTATTTAGATGTTTCTAGATTAAAGGACTTGCAAGAATTTTGCACTTTCATGATGTTGATGTTAATAAAATTATTACAGGGAGTCAAACAAGATTGAAATTGTTGGGCAGCATTGGGCTTCAGAGTTTTGTGACGGTGGTCTAGAAAACAGATTTCCTGATGTTTCACCAGCAAATGTGTCTGGCATCTAGGCAATGTAGTCTGCACAGCCGGCCACAAGTAACTGAGCAGGGACTTACTGAGTTCCTGCTCATCACGGTTGCCTCTGTGGTCTTGAAGCCCAAAACTGCCCAACAGATACCGGCTGCGAATGCCTATATCAGTGTAAGTTTGAAATCCTTAATTGAGAAACACTTGACTTTAGTGAACTGTACAATATGTGTTCTGCAAGACTCAGCAGATAGCAGTGGCTGGACTGACTGGGATTAACCTTGAAAGATAACAAGGTTTGAACTTGGTTAACTTTGGAATGAAAGAAATACCAGGGCCACGGACTAAGCTGGGAAGTTGAAATACACCCCAGAAGAAGGAATCATTTCTGTACTGTATTGTTGCCAAGAAAATTTCATGGACAAGTCAGGAAGCCTCCAGGACTTGGGCCTGAAGGAGACGTTTCCTTTGTCCATGTTGTGTAAAAGCTCCATATTTGTACTTTGGTTCCCTTCTCCCTCCTTCCCTATCCAAAGACTTACGTAATTTCTTCAGATACAGAAAATACATTATTGTTGATGGTGACCTAAAAAAGGAAGATGGGGAGAGGAGAATAGAACAGACAGGAGGCAGATATACAGTATTTCCTGCTGCAGCAGCTCTGTATGTAATCTGCTTCCTCGGTCCCCCAGCGTGTAATGAAATAATGAAATATCTTACGAGGGGGGGGAACTGTTTTGAAAAAGAAAAGTAGCTATGGCTGGAGAATGAGCTCTACGCATGTTGGGCTTCAGAGAAGCATTATGTCATTCTCATTTGCACTATTATGGGATGATCTCATGGAGGAGGGGTTGCTGCAATTTACAGCTCTGCTATTTCAGCCCATGTGATGATCAGCGTTCACTGTGCTCGCCAGCAGAACAGAATGAAAGGGGAAAAGAAGAAGAAATGGCATTGTAAATTATTGAAAATCCTGAGAGGTTTTAAAGAACAAATGCTGGAATGGACAGATTGACAGTAACAGGAATGCGATTCACTTGCTCCTTTTTCTGTTCCTCCAGAGGGATTTTATCTCAGAGAAGAAGAAATCACTCAGGTTGATTTTTTTTTATTTTTTATTTTTTTTGCAGTCCCTATCAACTTTTCCCTTGCCACCTCTCCCTACCATTCTATGATCCCCATTTAAAGACTCCTTAATTTTTTTTAAAAGAGGAAAAGCATATATATTAAGCCTATTGTATAACTTGAAAAGTGTGGCCATTAGCCAGTGCATCTGTGCCATGGTGCGTATTGTGATTGATAATTCCCAAATTGCTTATTGTTAAATTACTTATGGTTAGGGTATAAATCTGTGAAAAACAATTTGTACTTAAAAAAAAAAAACTTCCACAAGAATTGAAAAATGGAAGTCGGAACAGAAGTTGGAAGACAAAAATGAAGATTGCTGAGAACTAGAAGTAAAAACTGGCAAACCTGTACCTTTAAGCAAGAGTATATAGAATGAGAATCCAAACCAATCAAATAGGTTATCCATATCATAAATCGGGGACAAATCAACTTTTTTCAGCCAGTAATCCAGCCGTCTCCTCCTCCTCCTCCTCCTCCTCCTCCTCCGGAGCTTATATTAAAATAACACCTGTGGGGAAGAAATTTTAACGTTTCTTCCTTTTATTTAAATTATACAGTTAAATATAGCTTTACAGGATTTTTGTTTGAAAAACTCTGCATTTGCCATCCATTTAACAGATTTTTTAAAAGGACTTTAGCAGATCCATACTACCTCTGCTATTCCCACAGAATCCCTATACTTCTCTCAATGGCAGTGCATGAGTCTTTGTGCAAAGAAAAATGATGAGGCTATCAGTTGCAATGCCACGTGGTTGAATTATAAACATAGAGGATTTTACTATATTCATTAATGTGAATAGCAGTGCTAGAAATAAAGGTGGCATCATAGATAGTGTACTTTAAAGGAGGCACAGTTTTTTCCTTAATGTCATGAGCAATTCATAAAATGTGTTTTTGTAAAAAAAAAAAAAAAAACTATGACATATTGCAATGCTTTAGCAAAGAACAGAAAACACAACAAAATGTATAACCTTTTGCCTCTCCTGTCCACTGCTTAGTTTCAGGAACTGGTTATTCCTCTGTATGGCTATCAACTGTAAAATGCAACTACCGTAATCCACATAATCCACAATTCTGCTGCCCACAATAGTAGAAATTGTTGCCAAATACATGTCACAGTTTGAGACAGAGAATCTTTGGAGGTATTGCTAAGCCGCCTTGTTTGGACTGCCATGTTTTGGCATGACTACCTGGTAGGCTTACCTGCCTTAATCTTTAACTAGACAGTTTTGAAGCACCTGTTGAAAGTCAGTACGGTGAGCAAATACTATCCATTGAACAGATACTGGGCCAACTTGTTCTTTTGCTTGAAGCTTTTAAATAGCAGCTAGACGCCCCATGCCCCAATTGGGGCATCATTTCAGAGATATTTCTTTATCTAAACAGAGAAATAGAATGACCAATGGTGGGCAAAAAATAGTGGGAGCAGGAGTGACTGACTTCCTGCTAGCTTCTTCATTCCTTGTGGGAATCTGGCAGGAAACATTGGAAATTCCCTTCCCTTCCTTTCCCTTCCCCAGAAAGCATGGGGGAAGGAGTGAGAGATTGCAAGAGTGGCTGGGAAATTGTCCCAGAACACTGAAAATTAAGATCATGTGACCACAGCAGTGTAGAGGCAGCCAGTAACACTGAAGCAGCCATAACTTCTCCAAATTTCATTCCCTCAGGAGTCGTGGTCCCAGATTTTGCACACATTCTGTAAGTTAGTCCATTTGAGGTAGCTTAGTTCAAAAATGTTGCCCTATTATGCACTGTTTCACCCAGTTAAAGGTCATGACAGCGAGAATTTTAGTACAATTCCTCAACTTACAACAGTTCGTTACAGTGGCACTGAAAAACATGACTTATGACCGTTTTTCACATTTATGACCATTGCAGCATCCCCATGGTCATGAGATCAAAAATCAGATGCTTGGCAACTGATTCATATTTATGACGATTGCACAGTCCTGGAGTAATGTTATCACCTTTTGCGACCTTCTGACAAGCAAAGTCAATGGGGAAGCCAGATTCACTTAACAACCGTGTTACTAATTTAACAACTGCAGTGATTCACTTAACAAATGTGGTATGAAAGATCGTAAAATGGGGCAAAACATGTTTCACTTAGCAACAGAAAGTTTTGGCTCAATTGTGGTCGTAAGTCGAGGACTAACTGTAATATATAGATTAGAATTTGGAATATTAATGGCACATTGCTTCCTAACCCCTTTTTCATTTGTTCCTGGTTTCTAATCATTTTGTTTCAGAAAATCTTCAGAAGAAGTGGACATGGATAAAGTCACGGCAGCTATGGTTCTAACTACTTTATCCACCAGCCCTTTGGTTCGCAGCCCCCCAATCCGTCCTAATGGTGAGCATGTTTTCAGGAGAGATTGTGAAAGAAAGGTTTGGGGAAAAGATACACCTAGCTTCATTTTCCCTTCTGCCTGCCAGTAGGAAGACCAACCACCAGTCATTCTCCCTAATGTGGGGTGGGGTGGAGTTAGTGATTGTAAACAGATGTTTACAAGGCCCATGGGCCGGATGCGGCCCGCAGGATGCTTAAATCTGGCCCACGGGGCCAGGACTGGCCGGTGCTTCTGGCAGCCAAAATGGGGCATGGGGGGCTGCGTGTGGCTCCCCCGCGCTCTGTTTTCAGCCTGGACGGCCTCCTGCAGCACTCTGCCGGCCAAAATGGGGCACGGGGGGGCACACGCGGGGGCCCCCATGCCCCATTTTGGCCGGCAGAGTGCTGCAGGAGGCATCCACGCCAAAAACGGAGCGCGGGGAGCCATACACAGCCTCCCGGTGGCCCATTTTGGCTGGCAAAGTGCTGCAGGAGGCGTCCATCCCGTCTCTCTCCCCCCCCCCGGCCGGCCCGCGGAGGAGAACTACAATGCTGATTCGGCCCTCAAAGAAATCCAGAGTGACCCTCCTGGACTAGAGGATTTATCCACTTGTTTAATTTTCCAACTAACAGAATGAAGATGTGGAGGGTTTCATAGCGTGAAGCAGAAGTCAGTTCTTCCTGTTCAGTTCTTCTACTCAGCACAATCCCTTCTTCGTGCTAATGACTTGTCAATTGGGTTATTTCTGACCATAGGTCTAAGGCAGGGATCCCCAAACTTGGCAACTTTAAGACTTATGGACTTCAACTCCCAGAATTCTCCAGCCAGCTATGCTGGCTGGAGAATTCTGGGATTTGCAGTCCACAAGTCGTAAAGTTGCCAAGTTTGAAGACATCTGGTCTAAGGCATTACTTCGTATGATAGAGCATGTTTTGAGATGTAGACTGGCTGACAGATTACAGGCACTGATTGAATAGGAGACAACAAAAACAAATGCTCATTGATTGCTTCTGCAAAACAGTGACAGTGCTGGCAAGGAGTGACCAAGAAATCTAGCTCTGACCTTCATAGCTGCCAGTGATCAAGAGGAGTGAGGGGCTACCATTAACCCACACATAAAAACTGCAGTCACTACTTAGCATCTAGTGTTGCCAAAGCTACAATTTAATAGGCAAAATGGGGTGAGGTTTTTTCTCCCCCAAAGTAATAAAAAGTATCAAAGCTATAGCCATGTGAAACTCCTCATCAAGCAGAAGCGAACCTGTAATGCTATCAATAGAGACATGCATAGCAACACACAGCTGATACAACTTGGTTGCTTTCTGGTTTGAATTGACTTTTTGTGCTATTTAGAACTGGTGCTTACTTTCAAAAGAACACTAAACCCATGTTTGGAAGACATGTCAGAAGATCCGCTCTTTGTAAGCAGCCTGCACAAGACCCAAGAAGTGCTTTAAAAAAGACCATCAGACATTGTTTGAAATAGATACTTCTACGGAAGCTGTACATTGATCTTTCTTACAGCCAAAGTCAAAAGGGTTATGAAAGGCAGCTTCTAGCAACTGGGAGGAAGGGAGGAAGGAACGACCGTAGCATTTAGAAATAGATGCCTGAACAGAATTAAGTTTCTAGAATGAGCGAAGCTTTAGTCTTAATACAGAAAATTTAGGAGATATTCCTGAATGGGCTGCCCTAGATGCATTGTTTGGGATAAGATTTCAGTTAGTTTCAGCCAGATGCTTTTTGTGAAATTGTATTTCAGAAACCCACAATAGCAGCAATTTTATGCATGGACATTTCCTCCCATAACAGTTATGTTACAGAGGAACCCATGATACTTCCCCAAAATTCTGGACATTTTTCACCCACTCAAAGAGGAAGAAAAACTTTGGCCTAGTCAGCTGTCCTGCTACAACAGTGGTTCTCAACCTTCCTAATGCCGCAACCCCCGCCCCGCCGCCGCAACTCCCCCCCCCGCACGCGATGAGGTGACAAAGGGGGCGTGGCACCAAGATGGCGGGCTAGCGCGCGCTTAGGTGACCCCTGTGAAAGGGTTGCTCGACCCCCAAAGGGGTCGCGACCCACAGGTTGAGAACCGCTGTGCTACAACCTTAGTGGCTTCTCAAATGCGGTAGATAGATTTTCTAGAAAGCATTGGGTTCCTGGCTGTAGCCTTCTTTGAGCATGGCTTGGTAGAAAAATATGAGTAAGTCTTTCTTGTTTATATCAAGTATAGTATATTTATGCAGTTTGGAAGCCCCAGTAAATATAGAACCATGTATATTCCTGGAAAATCTGTATGTTGTGTGTGTATGCGTGTGTGTGTGTGTGATATGTACTTCTTATATCTTAGTAGACAATAATTTTCCTTTCAATTCATTGTGTGTAATCTAGATGTCCAAGCACTCTTCATAAATACATGTTTTTAGTTCTATTGCCCCAATTCTCTTACTAAAAATAGTTTGTTTATTTATGTACAGTATTTATTAAATTAATTTACCTTCCATCTTGTTTTGAAGTGACTCTGGGCGACTTACAGCATTAAAGGCATTAATATCCAACATTGTAGTTATCTTTTTTAATGCTGTTGTTAATTTATAGAATCCTTAAATGGATCCTGGAAAGAAGGAGGATTTGTGCCTTCCAGTACCAGTAGCAGTGGGTATTGGAGCTGGAGTGCTCCAAGTGACCAATCAAACCCATCCACTCCATCACCTCCCCTTTCTGCTGACAGCTTCAAACCATTTCGATTACCATCTCAAACTGACGATGGCATTGACGAGGCTGAAACTAGCAGTCTTCTTTTTGATGAACCCATTCCTAGGAAAAGGAAGGTGAGCCTGATATTGAACATGTCAATATTCTCTTATAGTGTTATACCTGTGTTTCTCAACCTTGGCAGCTTTAAGATGGGTGGACTTCAATTCCCAGAATTCTCCAGCCAGCATGTATATTGCGATATTATATGAACAAATACCTGTGTTTACTTATGAAAGACTCCATCACATATCATTTTTATCTAAAGCCAGATGTTTATTTGTTTCACTTTGCCTTTATTTACTCTTCATTTTTTAAAATATATGGCAATCGTTTTAGTCCTCTTAAAAGAAATCTTTGACTGAAAAGTCCTGGAGTTGTTACAGATAAATTGCTAGTAGATGAAATATTAGGAAATTCCTGTGTGTGTTACTGTATTGTACTAAAGTCAGCTACTACTTGTCATTCTAATATGAAAACAGAGTGAACTCATTTCAGTGTTCCAAATTAGCTTGCAAGATTATTGATCAAAAGATCAATATTGTATAGTTCTGTTTATGAATGGTAAATTTAAATTGCACTCAGGTGAATGTTTCTCAAAAGTAAATCCCTCTAAGTTCAGTAGGCCTATCTCATTAAATATATGTGTCCTTGAAACATTAATTTTAATTTACTTTAGTATTAATATAAGTAGAATAATTTGAAATCCATGCTTTTTAAATGAATGTACTGTGTACAGATTGTGCTCCCTGTTTAACTTCTCAGAACTCCATGAAAGTAATGTTTAAATGCCTTTGGAAAAATTGTGGAAAGGTACTAAGCACTGCTGTTGGCATTCAGAAACACATCCGGACTATTCATCTTGGGTGAGAAGACTACAGTTCTTTTTATTTGTGAAACAACTTTTATCCCAATGTTAGCATTACTTTGAAGCGAGTTCACTAAGATTTATAACCAAATGAGCATGTTTATAATCTAGCTATTACTGGTGGTAATACCCTTATTTCTTTTTCAGTATCAATACAGGGGTTTGCATATAACACTGAAGTCTGTTTTATCAGTCCTTTGAGCTAGGGGAAATGAATCAGCAAGAATTCAGTTTCATATAAGCAGTGTCCTTGCTTTTTATTATGTATAAATTTGTTTCCATTAATGAGTAGATATACTGTACCAGCCAATGACAAATCTTAGATTGTTTCTTGGATTTGCTAAAGAAAGTAGAATTTATTTTAAGCCACAGTTTCCAATGCATGCATAAGAATCAAAACAACATTTTTCCTAAAATGAATCAGAGCGCTGATTTCTTTTTCCTTTTTGGCCACTCCAAAGAAGGAACAGTCAAAAACTACAAACCAGCCACTTTGGGTTCATTTCCAGCGGTGGGTTGCTCCTGGTTTGGCCCGGTTCTGCAAACTGGTAGCGGCGGCGGCGGGAGGCTCCGCCCACCTGCCTGCGACACTTCTGCGCATGCGCAGAAGCGTCGCGCACACAAACGCGCGCACGAACCAGTAGCAACGGCATGTAGAACCCACTACTGTTCATTTTGTTGTGTGCCAGTGAACTAAGCTTAATTTATTAAGTTAGTAATTATTATATACCGAAGCTACTGAATCAATAACACAAATTTGATAAAATCAGAAGTTTTAGGAACATTTGGGGAATTCTTTTAGGAAAAAAGAAGCATAGTTTTTCTGAAAAAAGATTCCTGCTATTTGTGGAAATAACATCTGGATGACTTGCGACTGCAACAAGTTGCTGCAGATCTTTGGTTAATGTGTTTCCCCTTATCTCTCCTCCTGTATGGCCATGATAAACTTAGGCAATTTTGCTTCAGTTTTAGATTCACAGCAGTTTGTTTCAGTTAGACCCAACCAATTGTGGTAAATCCTAACTATAGTTTGTTTAAGCCAATTTCCTTGAAATGAATTCAAATTACTTCAGTGAAATATACGTTTTGAATACAATTCTGAAAAATGGACAGTATTCTTTTTCTAAAAAAAAGAATAAAAGAATTCTTAAAAAATAGAACAAAACTTTCCATTTTCCTCTCTGCAGCAACACCAATAGAAAAGCAAGGACTAACGTGAACCCAAAGGATTTTTAGTATTTAAAAGCTCTCCTATCAATCACGATAGGAATAATTAAAAATTAAACTCACTGAACTGTGCTGTCATTTCGCATGATATCTTTTTCCCATTAATTCAAATCTGCATTTAATAATTTTTTTTAATAAAATAGTGAGTGGGTGGGAAAAGTGAATTGAATCTAACTCATTGCATAATCTAGGTACAATTATATGCTTTTTCTTTCTCCCAGTATTCTCCTTTGCCTCATCAAATTGTTGTGAGAATAAAGGGAAAGAACATGCTGAAGGTTTTGAAGGAAATGTCAGATACAAATATGAGAAATAAATGAATTAAAGTCTCTGTCTATTTTAAATAATCTATGTTTCCACCAGCCTAATTTATAAAATGTGAAAAATAAAATTAAGTCTTTTTTATTTCCACATTTTTGAAGGTATATTCTGTGCACATGAAATATAAGAATATTAACTATCAGTGGATCTCTTCTGAAGAGATAAAGACTTTTCTATGTAACTCTGTGTATATATCTTTCCAGTGTCCTATGTATAGAAATGCTAGTGCAAATATTTCCCCAACGAGCACATGAATATATTAATTAAAATATATATTATTGGTTTTAGTGGTAAAAATATTAAACAATTCTGGGTTTTTTTGCATAGACTCATATTAATATATTGGAACTTCTTATTGAACTGAATTTGGTACAGTATTAATAACTTCTGACTGTCATTTCTTTAGACGTGTAGGAGAATCTGACTACAGTGACGGAGAGGAAGATTTTTACTACACAGAGATACGTCTCAACACTGACTCAGTAGCGGATGGATTAAATAGTTTATCTCCAGTTTCACCCTCTCTAGCATCTCTTCCTTCTTTTCCATCCCAAGATGGGAACAGGAGTGAACTATCATGTGCCAAAACAGATGCTAAAGGGATGACGCCTCTAAGCCGTTCAGCTCCTACCAACCTCTACCTCATTCACTCTGACCATGCTTACCAGGTGAATATTTTATTTGATTGCATTTCATTTATTTTAGTTTACTATCCATAAATTATACTAACTAGATTCAGTAGTAATAAAGTGGAATCGAGCTGTGATTGACTTGTGGTTACATGTAGGGTTTTGTTTTTGTTTCGTTTTGCTGCAAAGTTCTTGGGAAATCGTTTAAAGTAGGTATCTGAAATTGCTGAACTATTTTTACACTATGATTAATAACACTAAACTAGGATTATACTATGCGTGCAGGTCATGTGCTATTCATTCTCAAACCCTTGTTTCAGAATAAGACTTCTGGTGTTGAAATAGTAGAAGAATGTGTTATTCTTTCATGGAAAGGAGGAGAGGCGAAATGGAAGCGCATAGTACCCCTCTGACAAAATTGTTTCATTCATTTATTTATTTATTTATTTATTTATTTATTTTCCACCTTTATTATTTTTATAAACAATGTGGCAAATATACCTAATTCTCCATCCTCCTCTTATTTTCCCCACAACAACAACCCTGTGAGGCAAGTTGGGCTAAGAGAGAATGACCAGCCCAAAACCCAGCTGGTTTTCATGACTAAGGCAGGACTAGAATTCACAGTCTCTGGATTTCTAGCCGGGTGCTTTAACCACTAGGCCAAGCGGGCACGCTTGTTGCCTTTAAACTAGCAATTATGTTTTGATGCTAGTTTGAGTATCATAATTCATTGTATAAATTGGATTTGTTTATCATAGAAGCTTTGGAAAATATTTTGAAAATGGATTTAGATTTTTTTTTACAGATATACAAAATTTATATTAACTTTTAAGTGTGGGAGGAATTAACATAATATAGTATGTGGTGGCTGAACCAACCCTCATAATCCATGGGTATTTGCAAATGTTAATCAGATAATTCATTCTTTGTAGCAACCTATATTCTAAAACACCTGCCAATATAAAAAAATAAGTTAGTTTCAACACCATATCTGATCATTTGTTGCATACATTGAAATGGTGATCTTTATAAAAGATGGAATAAAACATTTCAATTATTTCTTATAAAGGAAAACTATTCTTTATAAATGAACTGAAAGCTACTTATAAAGGTTCTGAATATTCTTATTTTTATTATTTATTTATTTATATTTCCTATTTCTAAACTGCCCATCTCCCTCAGAGATTAAAAATAAACTCATTGAGCTGTGCAGTCATTTCTCATATCTTTTTCCCATTAATTCAAATCTGCATTTGAATTGCATTTACTAAAAAAAAGAGAGATTCTTCTAATAAAATGGTTAGTGGGTGGGGAAAGTGGATTGAATCTCCATTCACTGCATATATAGTATATGAAATTGTAATAGCAAAAACATATAAGGAGAAAATGAGCAGAATAAGTCCATATAAAACAACAAAAGCTATTGCTTTTTTAATGGTGGGCCATTTAGGATGGTGGGCCAGGAAGATGGCCTTCTCTGCCATTGCCCCCACCCTCTGACCCAGGGGTGAAATTCAGCAGGTTCTGACAGGTTCTGGAGAACCGGTAGTGGAAATTTTGAGTAGTTCGGAGAACCGGCAAATACCACCTCTGGCTGGCCCCAGAGTGGGGTGGGAATGGAGATTTTGTAGTATCCTTCCCCTGCCACGCCCACCAAACCACGCCCACAGAACCGGTAGGGAAAAATTTTGAATTTCACCCCTGCTCTGACCTATCTTCTCCCCCCCCACCCAAACATAAGTCAGGCTCCTGGCCTTTCAAAGAAGGTTAAAGATTTGGCTCTTCCAATTCACGTGAGGCTCCCAGATACCTTGACGGCCCTCCTGCTGCCTTTTAACTTTTAATTTATTCTAATCCTGTTTTTATCTGTCTCTTTTTATTGATGTAAGGTGTTTTTAATCTGGTTTTAGGCTTTCATGTTTTTAACTGTACACCACCGAGAGTCACTCTGTGAGCAAGATGGGCAGTATTTAAAATTTGATAAATAAATAAATAAGACTTGAACTTGGCATGCCACCACTTGGAATGGGCTCTTAGAAGTATCCAGTGTCACCACTAAAAACTTTTTTGAGTTTGTAAAGACACACAGAGCAGGCATATATCAAATTACATGATTCTCATGCAGTCTCTCATATAGGAAAAGACAGGGCAGCAAATGCAATTTCTCTATATCTCTCTGCAACTATTATTATTAATGTTGTATATTGAAGAAATTTTTACAGAGCACAAAAAATACAAATACTTCATCTCCACTTTTGTTTTGCAGTTGCTGCAAAACTCCTTAAAGGGCTAATTCCTTTTGATATCCAATGTTACATTTAATACCATGAAAGCCGTATATGCTTTCTTTAGCCTGTTATTGTTCTTTTAATCATTATCTAATATTTCACCCTGAAACTGGCAAATATTTTTCCTCCAACTGTGTTATAATTTCCCTAAAGCTATCTTCTCCAGTCGGATAATTCCAGATTAGTTGCTTTGTGACCTCTCCATTGTTACCAGCAATAGTCTTTTGCTGGTTGGGAATGTTACAAAGGATGCTATAGTTCAAAATATCTGAAAAAAGCCACATTGGGGAAATGAAAAGTTGCCCTAAAATGCTTCTTTTGTAAGAGCTAAACTTTCAAATAATTTTTTGGGGTCTGCATATATTATGAATTCTTTATCTTTCATTTCTTTTAGTGACCGCTATAGACATCTTCCTTTCAGTGATATCATGTATTATTCACCCTATTGTCTTCAAGAGAACTGAAAAATAGAATCAAAATGAGACCAACTTACTATTTTTCATAGGAGAGAATCGAACATTTAATTTGGTAACATGGAGATGTTCCTTCTTAACTGACTTCCTATTTTTTGAAACAGGCTACAGCTCCTGTGAACATTCCAGGGTCAGCCAAGTTCACTCCCAATGGAAAAAGCTTTAGCATCTCTTGGCAGACACCCCCAGTTACCTTCACTGGCCTTCCAGTAAGTAGAAAACCAGAAAATTAGGAGGGGGAGGTTTGTTTACTACATAGGATGGCATGTGTGAGGCAAGATCCATACTTGCACTTTATGCAGGTAATGGATTTCTTTCTCCCTTTCCTGTTCCATTCCACTCATGGATGCATTGCAGCAGGCATGCATTATACAGTTCATGGACTGCATGTGCCCCACCAGGGGCCTTGTGCAGCCCATTGGCATTTTTTAAAAAAATAATAAATTACCACCCCATCTCCAAAAATATACTGTGAGTGCCCCAAGCCTCTCTGCCACCAGCAGTTCCGTAGTACTGCTGCATCTCTAGCCTCCAAACTGCTGACTGGTGTGCTAGGCATTCCTTTGTGGCCTGCAGTGATTTTTGATGTATCAATGGGACCCTTTCCTCTTTACCCTTGTGTAGACCTGCATCACAGATTTCAGTAGAGACAATTCAAGCATATTTTAAACAAAATAGCAATAGCACTTAGACTTACAGTCTGCTCCACAGTGCTTTACAGCCCTCTCTAAGTGGTTTACAGAGTCAGCATAGTGCCCCCAATAATCTGGGTCCTCATTTTACTGACCTTGGAAGGATGAGTCAACCTTGAGCTGGTCAGAATCAAACTGCTGGCAGTTGGCAGAATTAGCCTGCAATACTGCATTCTAACCATTGCGCACCACGACTCCCATTTGAAAAGGCCTTCAAATGAATATGCTGTATATGTCATCTGCGAATCAGCTTGATGTTTGTTAATATACTATGCAGTGTCAAAAGGCCTTATGACAGTGCTGAATCCTATAGAGAGAAGAGCACATTTTGGCCAAAATTAATTATGGATATTCTCCAATTCCATTGGGTTGCAGTGATACTGCATGACAGTTTTTCCTCTTTCCTTAACTTCCCTCACAGGGATGTTTTCATTGACTTATTATGATCCGTTATGATCCCATAATGCTGTTTAGTTGCTTATACCATCTTCCATATGCATAACATATCTTTAATTTCACCTAATACAATTAACTACTGTAAGTAAACAATATTTCATTTTTTATTCAAATAATTTTTCTAACTTTTGAATTATCATTATCGGAGCAGATATCGTGTTTTATGTCTTAGCATTTTACCTAAGGCTACATGTTCCAAATTTTCACAAATATGAAAAGCTGTTTAAAAACTCTGATTTTTGACAGGGTGAATTAGAAATTGATAAGGTACTGCCAGCTATTTCTCATTTCACAATGTGAATCACAAAAGCCTCTTATTGTCAACCTTTAGAATTTCTTGGAGGCTTTCTGTAGAATCTGGAGTCTCCTGCTGAGCTGATAAAAATGAAAGTAACTGAATCAATTACATTGCATTCTGCCAATGAATATTTATTAAATTTCATCAAGAAACAGCTAGCAGTGCAAAGCATCCTGCTGGTTGTAATTTGAACAAGAGACTCTTAACAGAACATGCTGTGCATGAAATACCCCAAAATTTGATTTCATGACAATATGGTAGAACTCGAGTAATTTTAAAAGGGGGGTTGCTCTCTGTGGTACTGGGATACAGTGACACAAGTATTGCAAGAAAGCCAAAAGTCTCATTATCACAAAATAGATAGATTAGTTTTCCTAAACTTGTGCTATCTGGATATGTTGATACTACAACTCCCATTATTCTCAGTCAACATGGCCAACCAATATGCTGCCTATAGCTTCTGGGAATTATAATTCCACTATGGTCTATAGGTAGTTATAGGTATTAAGAATTGAGTATGAATTCACAAAGATTAATTATCCCCACACAGTTGGGAAAACAACTGTTATATATCATAAGATAATTATTTGGTTATAATCTCTTCTTCCTAGTTCAGTTCTGACTTCTGGCCTCCAAGGCTACCTTCAAAATCACAGAGAGCTATAACTTGAAGACTTGAGGGAGCTATTAGAAATGTCACTGTTTAGAGCATTTTTCAGTTTCACTGCTGTTTTCTCGACAAATTTATGTATAAGCAGTTCAGAAGCTAACAAATAGCTATAGTGAGAACAAAACTCTATTATTAGTCTCATTTCGAAGAGCCCTTTTGCTGATTTTGCAAGTAGCAGCTGTTGACCTTTTTTTCTATACAATTTTATATAGTATGTGCTAAAATTAGTTATTCTGATGTTGCCATCATTCACTGCATAAACTAATGAGGTGGCAGGAACATATAAAGTATTGATGAATCTGTTGAAGCTCTTCTCTGAGCGAGCTCATTAGCTGTCTATCACCTCAGTAGCAGCAGCACTTCTTGTATTATAATGAATATTTTGCCCTTCTTACCCCACAAATGAGAATATGCTAGGTAAAAACGAGTGCCAGAGATACTAGTACAAGATCAGATATCCACTTAGGTATCCATGCCAAAACGTAAGAGGGAACAGAAGATTAAATGAGAGAACATAATCATATAAAATTTTGAAAACCAGGAAGATTTTCCAGGAGGGCGTTCTATTACCTGATTTGTTTAATGTGGTGAGCTCTACATATTCACATGTGAGCACATTCTTAAATAATTACAATTATTCTTCAAATTAAATCAGATCAACACACCTGAAGCATCATGAGATTTCATGGGACAACTTGGAGGATTATAGCCATTCCTGGTTTTTTCCCCCTACAAAATGAAATGTGGAAAATTATGTAAAGGGACCTGAGACTTTGTCTGTCAATCAGCAAGATAATGCTGTGACTTCCTCCAGTCTATGCCCCCTCTCTCCTGGTCACATGACCCCAAAAAGTACATTCTGCACTCATCCTTTCCCACTGCACTTATACATAGTCACACAGATGCAACAAGAGAGAACCCCAAAAATATGAACACAGACAAAACACCTGTGCACAACTGTGATTAGATCCTCATACACAGTATATATGTGTGCAACATGACTGGCCTGGACCCTGGGGTGAAAGTACATACACATGCATAATATGCAACATGCTGCTTCATTACCTACATATCTTTCCTCCTTGAAAGAGGAGATCACTTCCTCCTAACTGACATATCACCAGATACCTCTAGAAAGGTTTTGTTATAGCTGTTTATAGCTATTTAAAATTTTGATGACTTTCTCTATTGATTTGGCTCATATGCACATTGTATTGCTCTCTGATTATTTTACTATGATTTTTTCCCTTTTCCTTATGGTCTATTTACTTTGATCTTTGTACAAAAGAAAATACAGATATTTCCCATATCCCCTGCTGGTAAAAGGGTTGGAAAGAATTCCAGAAACTATGGTCTGCATGCATTCCCTACCTTAATTTTAAATCGAAATTGGGGGAGGAATCTATTCCAAGCAGAATCCTTAAGAGGGAAAATAAAGCCAATTTGAGTACTAAGTAGTTATTTACTGGCACAGAATACAACATTTTCTTTCTTGGATGCTTTTGAAAATGGTCCATAAGTAAATGTTTGCAAGCCTAGGCAGGGAATAGTGTGATATATTCAATCATGAATTCTGGCAAATTTCCTTGGTTCGTTTAACCCCTTCTTGTGATTGAAACCCTTCCCTGATATCTGGAGCAGATAATCAGCAAGAATGTCAACTTGTCCGCAAGAGTATTGTATGCTTAGAATGCTCCAAATCATTTTTCTTTCATATCTCTGCCCTGCATTATTGAGATGGAGCCCACCATTGAGTCTTGTAATATTTCCTCCAGAGGTGGGTTCCTCCTGGTTCGGACCGGTTCACACGAACCGGTAGCAACCTGCTGGTGACGTCACAGATCCGGTTCAGTCGGTGCCGGTCCGTGGACGCCGCCATCTTTTTTTTGGATTTTTTTTGGGGGGGAATTTTTTGTAATTTTTTTTTTTTTTGTGCTTGGGGAGGGAATTTTTTTTATTTTTTTTCTTCTGCGCATGTGCAGAAGCCGAGTTTCCGGCACTGCGCATGCGTCGCCATCTTGTTTTTGGCTTTTGGGGGGGGGTTTATTTTTCAGCACTGCGCATGCGCATGCGTGCAAAGCGCGCATGCGCCCATGAGGTGCGGCCACGCAGGGCAGGAGGAAGTGAACCGGCAGCGAGGTAAGTTAGAACCCACCCCTGATTTCCTCCGTTCCATTGTGAGAAAGTCCATGAAATTAAGGTGATGAATCCACAGATTAAAACTCAATACAAGATAATTTAGTTTTATTACCCATATTGTATCTTTTAATTCTGCAATTAGAACTCCATCTTTGTTTCTCTTGCTAGGTTTCACCAACTCACACACGACATGTGGGGATCGGAGAACAAAAGCACCAGATCCATGCTGTTCTTTCATCACCACCTAGAACATCAGTTGGCCTCAGGTAGGAGGCTCTTTACTTCGGAATGAAGTGAATTAATCAATGAGTGGAAGGTTTCTGTGGCCAACCTGTTTTTAATCTGAATTTCTTTTCAAAATAAATGCAGATGAATTATTTTTAACAATGCAATTTATCCTCAAGTGGCCATTACTTTTTTTCAGTTCATCACAAAATAAGCCACATTCAATCACTTGTAAAATTAAAGAAGAAAAATTAGTAAGGCCTAACTAGAAAATAGAGATAGAAAGAGAGGAAAAAAAAATCAGAGAAATATATACCGGTAGTATAAGTGTTTTGTGAAGTTTGGAAGAGGCTATAGGAGTTCAGATAAAAAAGGAATAGAAAAATATGTTGTCATATTGAAAGAGTGGCATTTTCATATCAAAATATTGCAGAAGATATTGCAGAAAAGAATGTTTTATTTGTAAAAACGTTAGTAAATTTTATAGAAATATTATTCTAAAGATGTAATAGGTTTGTAGTACTCCGTCTTCTTACTACATATTTTATTACCACCTAGCAGAAAACTATAATTTTCCTTGACAGTACCCTCAAAATTTTTCATGCCTTGAAGGATGTTGTCATTATGTCCTCTTGCATATTTTTCCTATGTATTTTTCATTCAATGAGTGGTGCGGTGGCCTAGAGGTGGAGCTCTCGCCTCACAATCAGGAGGCTGTGAGTTCGATTCTAGGTAGAGGCAGATATTTCTCTCTCTGGGCACATTGATAATATATCTGCTGAATACAACTCCGCATTGGCGACAGGAAGGGCATCCGGCCAGTAAACACTCAGCTCCATTCAGTTGCCCAGACTCCACCCTGCAAGGGATTATGGGGTCATTAAAAGAAGATGATGATTTTTCATTCAATATTTGTAATCTTTGGTCTCCAGAATAATCCAAAGAATACAGTATAAGGAATTCCACAGTTCAACCCTGAACTTTCTCTCCTATTGGAATTTTAACTTTATTATACCATAAAAACCTATGCCAATGAAACCTCAAATTATGATCTTCTAACATTCTTTTATTTCTCAGCAAGACATTCTTTTACAAAAAGCAAATAACAGCCTGAAAATTATAGTTTAAAACAGGATAATCCCAGCCCTCCTCTGTCTGTATCCTGCAGAATTTTATATTTAACCATTGGTTACTTACTCTGCCGTACAAATGGCTATTATATATTTTTGCCTTTATTTAAATGTGCATCATTTTTCACAACTGATATTATTTGAAATAAAACATCATTGTAAGTAATATAGTCATTTTTATCACAGAAAATCTTCCAAACAGTGGAAGTTGCAACTTTTCCCATCTTGCTAGATTTTTCTTAATTTCATTCCATATCTTAACAGAATTATTCTGAAATAATATATAGCAGAATTTTATTGGTTGCAGTATATTTGGATGTTTTACCTTTTATTCATATCTGAAAACTAGTTTTTCCAAGCAGTTCTTTTTGATCTTTCTCATATTTTTTGTTAACATTTTAGTCTTTATTCATTTTAAATTCAGCTACCACGCCAAATTCCTTCAGCTTTTCCATTAATATATCTATTTCTTCCAAGGAATTTTCAACTATTAAAACCAAATGAACTGCAGATGGCCTTAATTTATATACTTCTTTCATCTTCATGCCGGTTATTCGCTCATTTTGTTTTCTGTCTCAATTAAGAACTTCCAAAGGCAAAATAAGCACCAGTGGTATCAGTAATCTTCTCTTGTCCCTTTTTGAATCTCACAGGGATTAGTTAAATCAATTTGTGCTGTTCATAATGTATATACTATATCAGTTTTATCCATTTAATCAAATTAACCTCCAAAATCCATTTTTCCAACATTTTAAATAAGAAAATCAAGTTCAAATTGTTAATTGCTTTCTCTGCATCAACAAATGTCAATGTGGCTGATTTTTCATTATGTTGTTTCAAATATTCTAGTACAGTATATTAAGAATATTTCTTATATTATTTTTCAACTGTCTTTTAAGCAGAAAGTCACATTAATCTTCATGTATGAAGTCCTGCAAAACATCTTACATTTTTTTCAGCTAGAAATATTGCAAACATTTTGTAGTCATTGTTTAGCAAAAAAAAAGAAGAAGAAGAAGAACGATAATATTTTATTTTTGGTAAAGTAGGAACCTGTCCTTTTTTAAAGCAGGATTTGCTCCTATCCAATATCAATCCCTTTTCCAAAACAGAGTTCATTGTTTTTTTCAAAGATTGTAATCAGTTCAATGCTTTTTTATAAAATGCAGGTAATCCATCTGGTCCTGGTGCTTTACCTGTTTTGTTCTTTTTTTTTTATTGCTTCTCTTATTAGTAAAAGTCAATTCATTATCTGCTTACACTGTTCACATTTACAACAGGAGTAAAGAGCTTACTTTTCTGCTTGCCTTTTCTAGTTACTGATAATTTTATTAAAATTAAATATTGTTTGAGCTGTTTTACCTCTTTTTTATGTGTGTGTGTGTGTGTGTGTTTATGTGTGTGTATATGTGTGTGTATATGTGTGTACAATCTTTAACCTCATCGTCTTACCTTAATAACAGTTTTTCTTTCAACTTTCTGGCAGAAAACCTAGAGGAGAGGGCAAGAAATGTCGCAAAGTGTATGGGATGGAGAATAGAGATATGTGGTGTACAGCTTGTCGTTGGAAGAAGGCCTGCCAAAGGTTTATTGATTGAAGCTCAAAAACAATACGGAGTTGTGTATAATAGGGTTCCCTTTCTGCAACCGTGAAGTGTGACTCTTCCCACCTACTTGAGCGCTGACGTCTGTTGAAGACTGGCACTCTAAAGCAAATATATTCATTTCAAGGGGAAGGACTTCTCAAAAACCTATACGCAGCAATATAGGAAAAACTTAACAAAATCTTTACCAAGTTTTGAATCAGGAGCAGCTATATGCATCTTTCTTTAAAAGAACAGGAACAAAATCTGTTTTTAATACCTTGAACAACTCGCCTGTCAGGACATTTGTCTTACATACTACATCATGATCAGTATTTCACCTTTGGAATCACTCAAAGCCAAGATTGAGTGATGCTACTTTTCTTAGAATGAAGTAAATGAAACACAAATACACGCGTGCATACACAGACACACTAAACTTTAGAAATAAGCTACATTTTTCTCAAGAGCAGCTCTCCCAAAAGTGGTAAATAATTCTATTGTGAACAGTCTTGATTCAGCGTCTGGTGCTTGTCCTTTAAGGATAATGGAAAGATGCTTTGCTAAAGGGGCAAGAAAGTTAAGAGTGATCTCAAACTCAGACCTGAAGGTTGAGCATCTCTTGTATCTGTCTCAAAGAAGGCTAGTTGGGGTACAATCACCAGCAGTCCTAAGCAAAAAAACAAAACAAAAAAACCCACACATGGGAAAGGAGTCTGATTTTAAATGAACTTGGATTGAAATCAGCATACATACCAACAAAGTTTGCGTTCCGGGATATCTTCTTAGAAGCAAGTACTGGAAAATGTACATCTCACAGTGCTAAAGGCTCCGCTCAGACTAATGGGCAGCCCAGTGGACTTCATCGACATTAATTCAGGGATGTGATTGACCCAGCAGCTTTTCCCCTGCTTTTTACGTCATTTCTAGGTTAACATTTTAGTTCAAAGAGCAAATTATCACTTCAGGGGATAGAAACTAGAAGGACAAACTGGTTTCCCACTTCCCGACATGTAAAATATGAGTGCAGCAAAGCAGATGTCTGTATGTAAAAAATCCCACTGATTATAAAGTTCTTTCAATATCAGAAATAAAAGCCTTCACACTGGCTTGCACTTTCATAGGTTTTTGTGCTTTAGTGTAATTTAATCTTCATTTGGCCCATGAGATAGACTGTTGTAGCTGTGGTGTAAATTGAACTAATGCTTGAGAATCAGTAGAAAGTTTGGACATAGGTTACTGGAAATAATGTCTACGGATTGCCTATTAAAATAAAGGAATTCCTATAAGAGCACTACCACATATTAATATAAATACGGCTTGTGCTCAAGACCTTCCTGGTGGATTTTGTCCTTTGATATTAACTCCAGTGGGATGAGATAGGTATCCCAAGTTGGGAAAACAAGAGCAAGAATGGAAGCCCTTGATGCTGTTGTATGATGACAAGTCAGAAATAAAGTTTATTGGGGAAGGGGGGGTAGAGGAACCGCTGATGGACTATAATATAAATGACTATTATCTAGAGTGTCTGCCTATAATAAATATAAAAAAGCACAAATTTTAATTAAAACACAGAATATTAAGCTAGGGATGACTCTTATATAAACTTCAGAACAATTAAGTTAGCTTTAACGCTATGATAATATTAAAACAATTCAGGTAGGCCTGGAACTGTCTTCCAAAATAAGGCTATCTGGTTGAAAACACTTCTACTGTACTGATAAAAGGCTTCTTGTACTAAGCATTTTCATCAGATGCTCATCCAGTTTTCTCATTGTCTTCAAAAAACGCAATTTTATAGCATGTTATTCCACTCATAACTAGAGAATAGGAAATTTCTTTCTTGAGATTTGGTAGGAAAGGAAGAAAAAGGAATGAAATCAACACATATTTTTTTTCCTTTCTAGTTTGGTCTTTAACTGTCCAGCTTAACTATCAGTGTCTAGCAAAAGTAAGATTTAGGAAAATCTGAGGTTTTATGTCCTTATCTATTTATTTAACAGAAAATTGTATTTGTCGGGGATTTCTTCAGATCATAGTATTTACAGGCAGCTGACAACTAACTTTGAAAGAGTATATCATGTAATAATCACATCTGCATTCTAACTTGAGTGTGTTATTTTGCAGTCATTGTGTTGAAATATATCTCTGGCTGCATGCATGGTCTGTCCAAAATTCACTAATAAATTGTTCTGACCTGCTGCTTCATGGCCAGTAGATATCCTGGAGGAAATACCAAGTATGGCTTTATGTATTTTTTCCTAATTTCACATACAAAAAAGTAATAGAGCTTATATTTTCTGGCATTCCTGTTTAAAGATTTCTAAATGATAGGGCTACAGGCAGAGAGGGGTCAGTTTGAAAGCACAGAAAGATTTCCACTGTAGTTAAAATTAGGCTAAGTAGACTAATGGTTTGAGCTAACCAAAGACAGCTTAATAAAATTAAGCTAACATTCTTGATATAGAAAAGACAAACTCAAAATCACCTGGAAAGCTAGAGTGCTATAACGAATTACTAAAATTTTCATACATTGAAAGTATGTGTGCATTTACTTTAATAAAAGTTCAGGCTGGAATATATTGATTTGATTTTCTTTCATTGGGCTTTATTTGCATCATCTTATTTTGTTCCGTTAGTTTGGTATTTCTTTTCACAGGATGTATGCCATACAATTTTTAAAAAATTATAACTTAGTTGAATCAGCTGTTGGTGTAAATTGTGATCACATGCCCTGGAGATACCAAGACAGAAGTGGAAAAAATTATTCTAAGATGTATGGGTTGGTCATTGTTGGAAATAAGTGATTTATTGCATATGAATTCAAATTGAGATAGAGATTATAATATATGTCAAATAATATTGGTAAATTTATTATTCCTACTTTGTTATGTTCTCAAATGTTCAAAGCAGAAGTAAATACATGTTGTTATAATCAGACTCCACATTCACAGGAATTTTAAACTTGGTCATTCAGTATTTTTATTGCACATTTTTCTAATTAACTCTGCACTCTTGAGGGCTAGAAATTTTTAAAGATTGAAAAATAATCATAGGATAATAACTGTTTGCCAAATATTGTTCATCTCTGTGCAATATAGCCTTTGTAAGTTCATTTATTGCTTATTCCTGTCCTCAATTTTTGGTTTTGCAGACTTTCACTGAGCATGTTCAACTTTGACAATGAAAACGTTTTTATCTTTATAGAGATATTTAAACAACTTTTTTCCATAGTTAGATTAAAGACAACTGACCTAAGATAGGATTTGCTTGCTTATACTTTAAATGAAATTACTGCTAGATAATTCTGTTGGATCTGTACTATAAAGAGACAAACATAATTTGGCAATAGAACTGCTGGAATTTGCCTTGTTCTACTTAGTAAGTGTTCTTCATAACATTGATTGCAACATAATAAATTCTTTTTATTGCTGGAGAATTTCAATAAGGCTTTAAACTTACCAAAAGACCCAGGAAATAGGTGCTAACCAGAACTGTAGCTTAGAATTAGAGACATGGATGGTAAGCAAGGGGGTTGCAGTTAGCATTTCATAAGACTTTTTTTTTAAAAAAATTACTGCTTACTTAAATAATTACTTATAAATAATTTCATAATTATTTATAAGATATCACTGAGGTTTTGAGAAATCCAAAATGTTTTCCTAACTCTCCCTGATACTTTTCTTAACATGTATTCATAGATATTTTAAAGCTCAGAGGTAATATTTTGAGATCATTATTAGCCTGATTTGACTAAACAATGATGTTGTATAGCAGCTTCAGAGTGAGGGCAGAAAATATTATCTCTGATTGCTTGTTAGAAAAGAGTTAATAAATTCCCAATCTTTGCTCAGGGCTAATTTGAAAAGCTCTCGCCATGCCTATTTTGACATTTCCAACATCTTATATGAATACTGTTGTCAAACCTCTTATGTCCAATCCAAGATTACTTTCTGGTGAGTCAAAATAACTTTGAACAGATGTTACTACATGAGCTTTGTGTATAAATAATTATCATGTTAGAATCAAACATGAAAAGCTGCCTTTCCCCTCCCCTTTAATTCAGGTTTGTGTGTTCAGATAAACCTTTTTAGATTGTGCCCAGTGTCATCAGATTATCATCTGTTTGCATCATTAATTTTAATTGACCTCCCAATCAAAGGAATATACTAATATACAACATGCTTGCACAGCTCCCTCTAGCTTTTGATTATTTATTTTTCTGAATTTCAAAATTTGTTTCCCCTGATTCAAGATTTAGCTAAAATAAATCTCAATCACCTTTGCCTCTATAAATTCACTTAAGATGAAAGACTAAGAATTTTTGTCAGCATGTTTAACTGGGTAATAAAAACCAAGAACAATGAGAAATTAAGTCTCATATGTAGGTATATTTTGTGGTAATCAAAGGAATGAGGACATTTCTGACATTTCAAAACTTCATTTTCTTTATTTATTAAAAAAATCTACAATATGGATTTTTGGGAATGATTTAAATATTGTACAATCTGGATTTTGTTTCCAACGGGGCAGATACATGGTTCTGGAAGAATAAACAAGCATTCCATTATAGTTACTGCTGCCTTCAGTTTGTCTCAAGCAATGTAGGAAGACATCTGTTTGCACAAGAGTTTAAGTTCTGACTGTTAGGGAAATGGAATAGGTTCTATTAATTATATGCAGTTTACTGGTGGACAAATAGCATTGGGTTTCACCCTCTATTTCCTCTGAGAGGAAAAATGTAGAGAATAGTGATATAGATTTACTAAACAGATTGGTAAACAGATATTGTATTTTTTTGACCAAAGTTATTCAATAAAATTAAAGAGGAATGCTCACTTGAGATTGGTTAAATTGGACTTTAATGTGTATCATAATCTTACATATTTGGAAATATTAGAGGAATTTGTAGCCAGTGTAAGAACTGAAATTCAGTAGGACATAATCTATTGCTGCTGAATATTTATTAGCATAAAATAATGGGAATTAAATTTTAGAAACACCTTTCTATTTTGAAGTACAGTGACATTTTATTTCGCTATCTGTGACAGAATTACTGCCCAATTTCAAATGAATGCTACATAGATTAAAATCTTTGGATCTAACCAGGTTAGTCAATTATATCCTTTGACCACATTCATATCTAAAATTAAGATGTTCTGAGGCTTCTTTGAGGTTTAATATGATGCATCCAATATGGCAAAGTGTTGTGTGAGAAATAGGCCTCTGTGACAAACTGTGGTTTAAAAACTCCTGGATTAATATAGGCAGATAAATGCGGGATGCTCAGATATCCTTTGACTGTCCTCTTCATAGTTCAGTCAGTCCTGGCCATATTAGGACATTCCTGATCCTTCAGCTCTATGGTAACAGATTTGGGGACATTGGGGGGGGGGGAAGGAGGGGAGATTGCAGCCTGTATAATCTTCATTAGTGTTTCTTATCCTGCAAAACAAACATTGTAATTGTATTTCCAATGTGTTTTCTTTGAGTTAGTGGAATAACTAGATTCATGCCCATAATTATTATTGAGATCGCAAAATATAGAATTAAAAACACAATTGGAATCTAATGCAACTACACAACCATACATGAATAAACTTTTCTGAGATTAAAAGATTCCAATTCTGAATTTGGGAATACTTTTTATAACCAGTTTTTTTGTACACTTAAACCTCAAGGCCACTGTATTTTATATGACTGTTTTTCCGGAACAAACTCAGATCTTCTTTTGTGAGCTGCTTTCAGCAAATGAATATTGAAGTCTTTCCAAAGGTCAAAAAAGAAGGCTGTTTCTGTATTCATGTAATCCTCAATTTACGACCACAATTGGAACCAGAATTCCATTGTTAAGGCAGGTTTATGTGAGTTGTGCCTGATTTTATGACTTTTTTTGCCTCAGTTAATGAATCACTGCAGTTAAGTGAATCATGTGGTTATTAAGTGAATTCAACTTTCCCCACTGATTTTGTTTCTTGGAAGCTGGCTGGGAAGGTTGCAAGCAGCAACCCCCTGGTCCCAGGATGCGCAACTATAGTAAATACATGCTGGTTGCCAATCACCTGTATTTTCATCCCATGATTGTGGAGATGCTGCAACAAGTGTGAGTGTGAGGATCGGTTGTAAGTCACTTTATTCAGTGCTGTTGTGACTTTGAACAGTCACTAAACAAATGGTTGTAAGTCAAGGACTACCTGTATTCCAAAAGGGTGTTTTGAAGATCCTGGAGTACCCTGGTGTGCATATCAATAATGACCCTCAAGCTGATGAAATGGCAGAGTTATTTTTTTTTTAACTTTTTTCATCTTTCCATGCTGTGTGCATTCTGCAGCCTGTCACCCACATTTAGCTGGTGCTTCAGCATTGTTAGATTGCAGATTTATCTTCCAAAAACCAAATTTTATTGGCAGACAAATTAAGGGATTATGAATATATGAGGGAAGAAATAACTTCTTATCTATTAGGCTCTGATTCAGCCAAACACTTCCTTGTGTTTATCTTCAATTGGCTCTTCTTAGTTAACAATATAATTCAACCAATTACACTATAGGAGTATTAGAATGCGCAAGTTGCACTTCTAATCTTTCTGGATTTATATTGCATGACAATCTGGGTTGTTTTAGATGTCACACCATGCCCTCTAGACACAAAATACTATTTTTCTCCCTCAGTTAAAATATAAAAAAAGTAATTTAGACAAACCAAGAGTAATTCTTTGAGTTGACTTTTTAAATAAAATATTTAAACTTAGTCTAATTGATTAGATGTTTTAGTTGCTTTAATTTATGACTGTTGAAGATTTTAATATTTAGAATATGCAGTAGTTTAGTCAAAAGGAAAAAGAGACAATTGCCTTATTGAATGGTGCAATATTGGTTTTTACTCAAAAAAGGGCTAACTTTTTGAAATAGAATTTAAGCTACTGTGAAGAATATTAATTCAGTGTGTATTTGAAAGTCTGTATAGACTAGAACATTTATGATTTTAAATCAGTGTAATAAGCTTTCCAAAATATAGTCTTTCCTAAAAGATGTGACTAACTTTTGAATATAAATGCAATTGCAAATCTTTTTTCAAGACAGAGTTTTACTTTCAAATTTTAATTAATTTCCAGCAAATTTTTCTTGCATGTGCATATGACACAAAAGGAAATTTGCTAGAAACTGTATTATTGTTAAAATAGGCAGATATTCTTATACTATTTGTTAAAAATTGCTTTTGGTCCAATTCTGCTGTTTAGGCAATGAGAAATTAGTTTAAACTTTCCTTTATTTTTTTTCTAAATGTACATCATAAAATGAATCTTATACCTAGAAAAGCATTGTTATAGTTTAATCAGCACAGTTAATTAATCTCAATTTGGGAATTTACATCTGGATTTTTCTCCATTTTTCTGAAGAAAGAAACAACAAAACAGTCTTTGTCTACAAAACCCATAAATTAACTAAAGATTATAGGGCTTTAGGATTTTTAATTTTTTTTTAACCATGATTATTCTCTGGAAATCAAATACCCTTCAAATGTTTTGGAGCAACTTCCATCATCTCCAAACAGTTTGGTCAACGTTAGTTGCTTGTACCTATGATAGATACTTCTTTAAGTTATCAAATAACTTAAGTTATTTGGCTTCAATTTTGGATTCCCATTGTAAACTTATGCTGCTTCTTTGTAGCCCTTAAGCACTTTCAGTGTATATATTCATAAACTTTGAGCTGTGAAATTAAAATGTTCTGTGGTGTGATGAAGAAATGGCAGAATTTTAAGTAGGCTACTGGTCTGGCAGTGATGAAACACAAAAGTTAGTGTTCCTGTAAGAGATTAAAAAATCCTATGAACTAGCAAAGCATAACTGCACACAGTGTTAATTTGCAGATCATAGCAAAAAGTGGCAAACTAATTCCCTGCCCTCTCCTATGTCTTCTATTAAAAGTATTTTTATGTTATTTTATGTTATAGTTTGGTATACTATTATAATCTAAAATGTATTGAGTCATCACATTTCTTTCTTCTATTCACTATCCTTTAAGCCAAACATTAGTCCATGATTTAATTCGGTTTGTAGTTTATCTGTACAAGTACAGTAAATTGATGAATAATTGTAATGAAGGACAATATCAAAATGTTATTTCTTGAAATGGTTTCTCTGAGATATTTGTATCAGTTTATAAGAGAATGTGTCCTCAGATCAAGTTAGTTTCAATAGTAGCACCAGTCAATCTTGTGGAACTTAGTAGACATAGATGATCATGTTATTAGCAGCTTCCATGGAATTTAGAAAGGGAAGAATGTGTTTTTATCCAATCAGCAACATTTTTTTACTAAAACCATCTTTGTTCATGTTTAATGTGTATCTATCTGGAACTAGCATGAGCAAGAATTATTATTAGATCTTATTACATACATACAACAAATCATGATATTTTGCATTAAGTTGCAGTAACTATGTGTTTTTCCAGGCCAAAGATCAGTTGGCATGGTGGGGTGTTATTCCAATAAAAGAGGTAGGGTCAAAACGAATATGTCAGCAGGTCAAACTAAAAATTAAATTCTCCATGATTTAGATTTATATTGAAATTTAGTTTTATTTAATATAGATCAAATTGTTAAATTGTTTAAATAAAGTCCACATGATCACTCCTTATGTATTTAATAATTTTCCCTGTCTATGTAGCCTACTTTTGGTGGACTTCTCTAAGCTACATCCCACTTCATAAGTGCTTGTTTGTGAAGCCAGGAAGGAGTTATTGGATCATACTGGCTTCATTTCACTTCATTCTTGACTAGTTTTAAATTAATGGTCCTTATCATATACAAAATGGGGAACTTTGGGTGGATGATTGTTATTCTTTGCTAGTGTTAAAATTCACCTCACAGGGTTATTGCTGTGGGGAAGATAGGAGCAGGAAGGAATATTGGGTATATTTGTTGCCTTGAGTTATTTATAAAAATAATTCACATCACCTGACCTAAGTTCAGTTGCTTTTTTTGTTTTTGAAAGACATGGCAGATTCATAAACATGGACCAAGGTTGGACCAAGGTTGGACCCAGAGGTATCTGCAAAGTGATCAAAGGATTACAGATGATGAAAGCTTTATGGCACTGTTGAAATTTAAGCTTGGCTCCTTCTGTACTTACATTTTGACCTTCAATGCACATTTGAAAAGGGCAGAGCTTATGTTGCAAGAGTGCGATGCTGCTGTTGTCCATTTGTTGAAAAATTTGGATTCTACAAATACATATGGTTGAGTCTCTGACAAGATCAGTGGACTATATAGATGGTGTTAAGTAGAATAGAAAAAATAATTCTATATGTGGAAGACTAATTCTATTCATATATCTTTATGTTTCATACATGGCTTGCTTTACTTGTTTGCAAAAGTTTTGATAACTTTATGAAATCAGAACCTAATTTTTGGTCTACTGTTGAAAAACCTGCATTCTAATGTAGAGGTTTTTGTCAAAGTCAGATCTATCCAATATTTGTAAAATCTTTCCTACCGAAACTGTTGTTTACTTAAAACTGACACAGTGTTAATGAATATTACAGAGGCACCCGGGGCATGTACAGGGAAATCAAAAAAGTCACAATGGCGACAGTGCAAAATGCTGCCCCTTTTTCACATATGTGACACACATGAAAAGGGTGGAGCATCACAGAGTCATGCCTAAAAAACTCAGCAAAAATCCCAAATAAATTGGTTTGAGGATTTTATGTTAATTAATTACATTCTGAAAACATAAGCACTTAGGTTATTTCAATATGTTAGACTAAGAGGTTAAGTGTAGCCAATATGATTCAGTTACTGTTTCTGCAGATATTTCAAAATGCAGTTCTACAAATATGTATTACATAGTAAGTGTTGGATTTTGTGAATGAATGTATCTGCAACTGCACATCACATATTTTCATTTTTAACACGCTTGTTTTGTACCAGCTCTGCATTTTCTAAGAATCTATTTAAGGAGATACTTACCCAAAGTTACCTTCCATGCAGAAAAGGCCTAAGTGTGGCATTTTGTTTTTAGATAATATAACTAAGGATAATTACATACATACCAGTCTAGGTGCAATTTGCTTTAAGTCCCACTGAGAGTAACGAAACTTTTCCACTGCTATCTATTGTTGCTGTTTCACCACAGCTAGCATACTAGGCGGTTCTATATTTTATCCGTTCTTCCCACCGACTCTAATAGAATGCATTTAAATTTGGAAATTCCTAGGCAAGTATTGGACTACTTTTTGTGGATGTACTTGAGGCTCTGGATGGGGAGATATACAGCCATTTGCATTACCCCTGGTGTTCCCTAGACTCCCCTAGTCAGGAACTGCCAGGAGAAAATCTGAATTGGCAGCCCATTCCAGCCTAGTCTCAGAGGACCCCTTAAGAGAGTATCTTGCAGAGGTTTAGCGCTCTTTAGGCTGCTTAGCCTGCCTCCCAGAAGGCATGGATTGGTTTCTTTACATATATGCTGAAATCATTCCTCTAAAAGCCAGGCACTCTGTATTTTGGTTGGATTTTATCTAATATTTGTAATGAATTGTCAGCTGCTTAAGTGCATCCAATTGCAATGGCTGTCAAATTGAAAGTGATTATGAAACTTCAACTCTCTGAGCTACTCCTTAAACTCAGTCGAATTAAACTTTTCAAATGCTTCAAGCCAATTGATTTATAGTCAAGGCCTTCTATCTAGATAAGCATGAGAGTTGAAATGCAACCATTTGAAGAGTGGACTCTGGAGATAATGATTTTCCTGATGTAATTATTTTTTGATTAAGCAACAATCCTACCGTGCTGCTTTATTTTATATACAATTATCTAATATTTTGTTAACCTGATTTTTGAGAAATACTCTTTAAGAAACCTAGGAACTGTCCAACACAAGGAGAAACATCTCTCTCATTCTACTATGACTCTAATTCCACATCATAATTCATTTGTTTCTGACGGTTGAGAGGAATCTCATTGCACATATGCTGTTGAAGGGCTGGGTGTTGAGATAGCATACAGACATCACCATCACTAGAGGGCTCTTTCATAATATATTTTACCCCTGTGCCAGGGGAGTGATTTCTAGGTTGGCCTCGGATTAGATTCAAGCCTACCTCGAAGCAAAGACTGGAAGTGATTAAGTAGTATTAAGTAAAAAATCTATCTTGGGATAACAGCAGCCTACCTCCAGTATGACATGAGGACAGATGGCAACTACTCTCGGTATGAATGCTGCAAACTTGTGGTATGTTTCAAAGCTTGCAAGGCTGTGTCATATCTCTGGGGTTTCCCTTTCATTGGAATCAGTGGAACTCCATCCAAAGAATATAAGGAAAGTGAGTTATCTTTCAGGAGAGTTTCTTTTCTTAACTGTTTAATATGGAAAAATTCACTTTATAAATATTTGAAAGAGAGCTTCCAACTTTGGCACTAATGGAAATACTGGATACTTTTCATATATATTTAGAAGGTTATTTGAAAAAGAAATGTTCTGTCTTTTTTATATAATTTTTAATCAAATACAGATATTCTGATTACTACGTCTTGGTTTCCTATCAGGCTGTACATGCAAAAATAAAACTAGTTCAGGTCTCAGAATCTCGAGTTGGGGGTGGAGGAACCAACCGTTTGAAGTGCTTTGCCAGCTTTTGGTATATTGTGCATTTTGTGTGTGTATATAATATATGTAAATTATAAATAGATATATAAATAGATTCATATGGTTAAATGTTTAGTGTTTTTTTCACTGTTCTCCAAGGAAATAAAGGTGTTTTGTATTGCTTTATGAACTGATTTAGAAGACTTTATGGGACGACTGAAATATTTTACAGCTATTTTACCCCAGAAATGGGTAGTTCTGCTCTGATGTAAATCTCACCATTGTTTTTGAAAGCAGAATTTTAGGTTTTAAGCTGGCCCTACTGAATAGTACCAGGTAAAATGCACTTTCTCGTGGCATGCAGTCTATTTTCTCTGAATGAGCTTTCCAAACTAGAGACCACAACACGTTTACATTTGTGTGTGTGTGTGTGTGTGTGTCCTGTTTTCTTCCCTGCCTAACAAGAGTTGCAAAACTTGAAATCTTTAATCTTTTGGGCGAAGAGGATGGAAAGAAAAACGATATGCTACTGAAGTAATAGGACATAAGATCTATCATTAGGAATAGATTAGTCCATCTGTTAAAATCCATTGTAGTGATAGTCTCAGTAAGTGAGCTGTGCTTTGTAATTCTTGGCTGTGACAAATATGCCTTTGCTTTACTTGTCATAAAACTGTTTTACTGTTAATGGCTATTTCTTTGGTTGCATTTGCTTGAACTTAGTTGGAAGACCTTATTCAGACTGTTATGATGTCCATAAATGCAATTTAAATGCACTTAAAATTGATTTGCTACCATGGAGTGTGCTGAATTATTTCATTTAATAAAAGCCTTTGTGTAAGTGTTTTCATGTGTGATTTGTTTCTGTTAGCGTTTGCTCTTATTGTAGTGAAACAAAAATATACCAGTGTTTTAGGAAGAGAAAATCAGTTATGTCTACTGTGCTGCATTAAATAATCCAACACTGGAAGTAACGGAAATAATTACTTATCAGAGTGTTTAAAATTCCAGCATATTTTGAGATAAATCCTTTCATTATGGGATAGTTTAATATAGACACAGGACAGATATATGTTTTCTATAGCTAGAGACAAAAACATGGTGCTACCACTGAAGTCTTTCAACATTACTACCATGTTACCATTCGTTTGCATTGTACCATATCTGTAGTTGGAATTGCATTTCTCAATAATCCAAATATTTAATCAGAAAGCAAGTTGCACGTGTCAGTGAAGGCATCATTATTGTTTCAGTCGTTTCAGCTCCCGGTTGAAATTTCTAAAAGCCAATTATTTAAATGTTGGGCAATGTTTATTACAGTGTGCCCTCCTATGGTGACAAGTATGGCTACAGTCTTTTAAAAGTCACAAAACTGCACAGGCTGTTTGGTGGTGGGTGAGTTGGGCTCAGATTGTGCTTTCCCATTGCAAAGGTTATACTTGGCTCTTGACAGGTTTGCCAGGAGCTGCTCACTCCAAAAATATTAGTTAAAAACAGGACAAAAGTGGTATGATTTTATTTTCATCTTTAATCAATATTAAATACAATTAATATGATTATCCACCTATGCTTTTTATTCTCAGAAACTGCCTGGACAAGTCCCTGGATCGGACATGACAGAATGGAAGAAAAAAATGTTTATCATTTTTCTCTTCTATAACATTAAATGCTACAATTTGCTACTTTTTGGGGTCCACAACTGGAATTATTGGGAGTCACATGCATGCCTGGAATCTTTGAACAGACACAATATTCACATACACAAGTTCTTTAACCTGGAGTGGGATGATAGCAAATGATGGGTAGGTTACATGGCATGTTAGTCCAGATATGCATAGAAAGGATACACAACATTACTTTCCAATTCATTTTCCAACAAAAAAGGGAAGGAATTTTATCAGTTGCTCAAATCAATATATCTGTCTATGTTTTAATCACATTTTAACTACCTTCAATGTATTTATAGGCCATCTAACACCATCATGACTCTAGGCAGGTATAAGATAATTTAAAACAACAAAGTACAAAACAATACAGAAAACAAATATCCAGTAAAAATAGCACAAGACTAACAAACCCATCTTCTGTAAGAGGTGCACCATTCACTCCACCTAAGGCCTGGGGGAAGAGCAAGATTTTGAGGGCTCATTATAGTCAGGGTGGAGGATCATATAGATTTCAGGAGAGATATCATTCAAGAGGCAGGTGCTGTAACACATACACACTACTCCTTTTTCATGAGTCACAACAGATGTCACTGTTTAATCAAGGGACCCAGAGCATTCCAACTTTGTTGCATCATATGGGATGAGTAGAAACTGCAAAAGGACAGATGATCCTTTAGATAACTAGATCCAGTGCTTGACCAAAGACAGACAGAGCACAGTAAAATGTTATGCAAAAATGGAGATTATTTTGGTTCAGGGGGATGACTGATGCTTTGGAAAGGTTAAGGGTCATCAAAGGGAGAGTTACAAGGGATAATGAATGAGGTGCTCTCACATGAGCTGGTCTGTGAACCCACTTTATCAAGTCACAGCAATTGTTTAATTAAAATTCAACACCATGATCAGAAGGAGCTCTAGTGTAGGTGTGCTAAAAATGATTTCAGGAGCCACTACGTTGTTTACCATGATGTGTCCCTTCAATATAACCAATAGAGGGATAAAAAAATTAAAACAAGGTCAGTGTTCAGTGCTATAGCAGATGCACTATGTACGCAATCCCTGGGATTTAGAAATCTGGTTTGAACAGTCCTGTCTGAATCCATGGATAACCATTGCCAATCAAAGTAAATAGGATTAAGCTAACGAAACAAGGAAGCTTTCTAGATGCCAACAAAATCCACCTAAAGCAAAAATGGCAAACATGTGGCCTTCTAGATACTGTTAAACCACAATTGCTGTCATTCCTTATCATTGGCCATAAATTGATGGAAGTTGGACCTCGGCACCATTTGTTCATTTCAAGCTTCATGAATGCTTGACAAAGTGAACTTTTATTTATTCCTAACTTTTTAATGGGAGCGAAAAGAAAACAGATTTTTGCATTGTTCTCTTGGAGTTTATGGTATACAGCTATATTATAAGAATTATATAGCATCCTCAAAAAAAAAAAAAAAACCACCCTTTTGTGAGGTGAGTCTGTTGTGAATCACCATTTTTGCAGACGGAAAATGAAAACAGCAACTCTTGGTTCAGAATGAAATAAAACAGGATAACATAGCAAGAAGATTCAAAATATAAAATTTAGAACACAGGGAATCTCTTGATGGCCCTGCCTACATAAAGTCCTATACAAAGGCTTTGTTGTACATCTTTGCAATTCAAGGTCCATAATTTGGGATGCATTGCATATTTGGGTTGCAAAGCTCCAGACAATTACTAGAAGGCAGTCTAGAGCAGGGATCACCAACCTTTCGGACCTCAGGGACCACTAAATTCATAATTTTAAATCCCGCGGACCATTAATACGAATCCAGCATGCCGCCTGGACTCCCAGTGATGGGATGGGGTCCTTCAGGCACTCTCTCTCCCCCCTCTCTCTTTCTCTCTCTCTCTCTCTCTCCCCCTCTCTCTTTTTCTCTCTCCCCCTCTCTTTGTCTGTCTCTCTCCCCCCTCTCTTTGTCTGTCTCTCATCTCTTTATCTCTCTCATCTCTCTTCCCCTTCTCTTTCTTTCTTTCTCTCTCTCTCTCTCATCTCTCTCTCCCCCCTCTCTCTCTGTCTCTCTCATCTCTTTCTCTCTCTCATCTCTTGTTCTCTGTCTCCCCCCCTTTGTCTGTCTGTCTCTCATCTCTCTTTCTCTTTCTTTCTCTCTCTCCCCCCTCTCTTTGTCTGTCTGTCTGTCTGTCTGTCTGTCTGTCTCTCTCTCTCTCTCTCTCTTTCTGATTCTCCAGTGCTCTCTGGGTCTCGCAGGCGCTTCTTTGGCCTTTTTTTGGTGCGGGACGCACCTCAGTCGCTCAGGGAAATGCACGACCTGCTCTCCGCCCCGAGACACTCACCCAACCTGGCTGCAGCCGATGCTCCGCATCCCTCAATCGCGCTAAATTTAACTGCGCTGCAAGAGCAGCGGGCAGGCTATGGAGGCACCAACAGCAGCAGCAGAGAGAAACGGCTGGGCCGGGCCAGTGTCTCGGAGCTGAGAGGAAGTCGCACATCTCCCCGAGAGACTGAGCTGCGCAGAGCACCAACAAGGGCCAGAAGAAACGCCCGTGAGATCCAGCAACAGATGAAGCTTCGCTCCCGATCTGGAATATGGAGCGATCTCCATCCCCCACCCTTCCCTTCTCCAGCCAGGCGAGGAGTGACTGGGAGGGGAGGGTGAGGGGAGGGGACAGCCAGTGGTGGGATCATCCAACAGGAAGCCACAGCAGGGGGAAGAAAGAGCCGCGGGTTGCCGACACCCGTTGCTTTGGCCTGCCTGCGGTGCCACCCACCCACCCTTGCACAATTACCTCGTTCCAGCTGGCGAGGGCTGTGCTACTCCTTGCACGTTGCACCTCCTGCAAAGTTGCAAGTTGCACGTAGCTCCCTCTACAGTGGAGATTTCCAGCCCCACCATGAGCTGCCTGGCCGGTCCCATATTCCAGAGCTCTAGTCACGGGACTGACCATTGGTCATCCTGGAGCAGCTCCTCCACCCGGGTGCGCTGCGGACACCAAAATTTTCTCACGGACCACCAGTGGTCCGCGGACCACCGGTTGGTGACCTCTGGTCTAGAGACAAAAAGTTAACTCCTGCCATCTAGTGGTCATCTAATATTTTTGCACCCTTACTATCAGCCTGATTTGAGCAGCTCCTTAGGTGGTAACTTTGGAGATTTTTGCCTTCCCATTCTTTCCAGTATTACACTACTATTGTAGTGTATTCATATTAATAAGCACAAATAGTTGCTGGTTATTGGTTACCAGCCTGAGATATACACACATAAAAATAATAATTAAATGCACACTTTGGAAACAGGAGCACAGATAAATTTCATTTAACAGAAACATTGACTTGCAAGAAGGCAAAGTCAAATACTTTGGAGAGAGAGGATTGATTGCAAACACAGGAATTCTACATTTCTTTTTAAAAATCTATTGAAAATTCTTGTTTGAAGCTAAGCCTGCATCTATAGAATGCATTGAATTTCAGACTAGCTAACCATATTTTATGAACCCAATTCATGTGGTCAATTTATGGTTCATGAGAAGCCCTAAGATTGGATTAATTTAAGAAAGCAAAGCCTCATACAATGGCATGTAGCTGGCTTTGCTAAGCAGACGTCAGACCTCATTAATATTTGTGTAGGAGACTACCAGAAAAATCTCAGGCCTGTGGGCTGAATTAAGGCTTCCCCCATTAATAAAAAATATTGTGTAAAAAACAGAATGGCAAATCACTTCTGTATCATTGCCAAAAAAACAACACACACATGTAGGCATCAGAAATAAAGCATGTTTTTATATTTTGCACTTTGTAAACATAATGAAGAACTATTTTGCATGAACACAGACGTAATCTCATTGTGGCTCAAATTTTACAAGGGTGGCAGATACAAAGCTAAAGCTAACCCGGAACATGTCTTTCTCCAATCTTATGACACCTCCCGTCTGTTGACATTACAATTCTCAGAATTCCAAACACAATCAAAGAATTCTGGTAATTGAAGCTTTATCAGACCTGGAAGGGTCAATAGGTTAGGGAGGGGATTCCAAAATATTTTCAAAATAAGAAATTAGGGCGTGCAATATCAGTGCTCTTATGCTGTCTTTAGAAATGTTCAGCCTCCAAATTTGTTGGACTTTCAGACCATAATAGTGGTCATTCACATGTTCTGTTGTTTGTGTTGGAGCACTGGCAGCATGATGTGGAATTGGGGAAGGTTTCTGTTTCACCCTTCATGGTTAGATCATTTTCTAATGGCTCTGAAGTTCTCTGACACTACTCCACTGCCCTCCAGTACAAGGAAGCATGTCCTATTAGATTGGTCAACTGCAGGCAACTGACGGACACAGTTTGATTCAAACGGAGCTTAGGATTTTTCCTGAGAGTCTGCTGCACAGTCTGATCAAGGCTGTTATAGCTACCTGGCTGGTGAGACTTCTTGATCAAATTGTGCCCAAGTAGCCTTTAGCCCAGGGGTGGGTTCTAACTTACCTCGCTGCCGGTTTGCTTCCTCATGTGCTGCATGGGCGTGCCACGTGGGTGCGCGCGCGCTTTGCGTGCACATGCGCAGTACTAAAACTCAAGCTTCTGCGCATGCGCAGAAGCAAAAAACAGCTTCTGCGCATGCACAGAAGCAAAAAACAAGATGGTGGCACCTATGGCACCGCCGAGAGAGCCGGTTCGGGGGCGTGCCCAGCCGGCCATCACTGCCGGTTCGGCGAGCAGGGGAGAAATTCCCACTACCGGTTCTATAGAGCCGGTCCGAACCGGCAGGAGCCCACCTCTGCTTTACCCACCCCAAGATCTAGAACCCTCCTTGGTTTACAAAATAGTTGGAAAGAAATAAAGCAGGTGGAGAAATGCTTGGATCGCCACAAGTAAACAATGTGATGCAAATCTACCAAACACAAGTGAGAGCTGCTATTAGGGCCTCCCTTGTGGTGGGAAGGGCAGCATTTTCCCCCTGCCTTTATTGCATCCATGGATGCCTTATTTGTGGGGTTCTGAATCCTGGACGGGATGGCTTGAGGTTCACCTATAAGTCACACTGAAGAATTCACAAGGCATCTGACAGATAAATTTGATCTGAACTGTGCTATGTTGAATTTTGTCTGTAGCAGGTCTTGCAGATGTGACTGAGGTAAGGCCTGGTTCAGTTATCTGGAAAGAAATTGATCCTGTTGGACTTGATGAAGTGGACAGGGCTCTGAAGCAGCGGTGGGTTGCTCCCGGTTCGGCCCGATTCTTAGAGCTGGTAGCGGCAGCAGCAGGAGGCTCCGCCCACCTGCCCGGGACGCTCCGCCCACCCGCCCAGGATGCTCCACCCACCCACCCAGGATGCTCCACCCACCCGCCCGGGACGCTCCGCCCACCCGCCTGGGACGCTTCTGCGCATACGCAGAAGCGTCGCGCGAGCACGCGCCCGAACCGCTAGTAAAGGGTTTTAGAACCCACTACTGCTCTGAAGGCTGTTAGCTCAGCCACCTCTGTGTTACATCTATGTCTCTCCTGATTGGCTAAGGCCTCCTGAGAGATGACTTATGGTTGTGGCTTGGTGGAAGTTAATTACTTTTTAAGACTGGGGTTGGTTCCACCATCTCTTAAGGCAGTGATGGTCCATCCCTCTTCAAGAGACCATAACTTTGTCCAGTGTTCAACCTTTCCTTTTTGGGGAAGGCTGTGGAGAACGTGGCTGTGCAGCAGCTTCAAAGAATTTTGAAAGAAATGGATTGTCTGGACTCCTTTCAGTCAGGATTCAGTCAGGCCCTCCTGGGATGGGACTGAGATGGCATTGATTAAATTCTTGGATTATCTCTGGTAAGAGCAGCATGGGGATAGTATATCTGTCCTTGCTTTTCTTGACCTCTCAGTGGCCTTCTATATCATTGAACATGGTATCCTTCTGGACTATCTGTCCATCATAGGTTTCTAATGTCTTCAGTATTGCTTCTTGATGGAGTGGCCCTAGCACTGAAAGAGCAGGTTTATGACCCTTGGCTCATGGCTCCTGCTAAATGGCAGGTGGAGTCTTTAGCTGGGTGGTCGGGGTTTGGCCTCAGCTGGTATGCTGTTGCAACTTTACTAGAATGTCACGACCTTACAACAGTGCCTCGTGCCTTCACTATAGTTCCTCCCATCCTGCAGGGCAGTTGTGCAGCAGGACTCAGTAAACAAACCAAAATACAAAATCGTTGTATTAGAAGATACAGCACTAGCATTTAGATTTATATACTGCTCCATATGCTTTACAGCACTCTTTGAGCTGTTTACAAATATCAGCATATTTCCCCCAACAATCTGAGTCCTCATTTTACCAACCTTGGAAAGATGGAAGGTTGAATCAAACTTGAGCTGGTCAGGATCGAATTCCTAGCTGTGGGCAGCGTTAGCCTGCAATACTGCATTCTAACCACTGCGCCACCAGGGCTCCTTGTATCAGAAGATCTGTCCCAAAGGTGCTTTTTCAAGAGGCAACTGGACTTTCTGGTTTTTCTTTGAAGACGTTTTACTCATGAAAAGTGAAACGTCTTCAAAGAAAAACCAGAAAGTCCAGTTGCCTCTTGAAAAAAACACCTTTGGGACAACCATGACCTGGATGATGAGAATCTCCATAGACAATCAAAAGATATGCCACCAAAGTGGGCAAAGTAAATACAATTTATTCCCCACTGGTATCTAAGAAAGAATGTATTTTTATGGTGGATGGGAAGACTTTCATTTTTCATGTAAACATGTACCCAGTTATGGACCAACCACAGAGTAGTATTTAGCTGAGGCGCTGGGACTGTTTGTGTGTAGAGTTATGATTGTCTTTCTCTGTCAGTATTGCAACTCACTACAGACTGAAGATATCCCTTCTGCAGAATTCTGGTACCTTAAATGATCAGCATTACCTACTCAAACCCAATTTCATTTCAATTCTGAGATCACATTCTGTTGTGAAGAGGGAACTTCAGTGGTTGCAACTTCTTAGACAAATTCCCACATCAACACAACTATTTAAAATGAAATTGCACATTTTTTTCATCTAGCTACTTGACCCAGATGGTATGCAGCCAGAATCACAGCCATGAAAATAAAACTCCCACTTGTTTACTCAAAAAGAGCACATACTATACTCAGTGATGTATTCTCTCTACTGAAAATTTAGCCTGTAAGAAAAATCTTATATGCACACATACACACTGCTCAAGTTCTTCAATGATGACCCATTGTTTAAAAAAACAAACAAACCAGAGTTCCTTAATCCTCTTACCTGATTTGAACCATGAACTAACATGACTGGTTCACAAACGTGCAACACAGCTAATCAACTAATCGGTCACATTTTAATCTCCCAGCTAATCTCAACACTTCTCTCTCTCTCTCTTTCACACACACACACACACACACACACACACCACACACACACACCACACACACACACACACTTGGAAGCAAGCCCCATTATAAACTATAAGGCTTGCTTCCACATTCCACTAGCAGTTGAGTTAGATCAGCAGGCTCCAAGGACAGCAAATCAAGAAAATCTCTCAGAAATATACAGAAATGTCTTAAGTATGCTTTCTGTTTTTATTAGCCAGCAAGTGCTTGACAGAGAAAAAATAATGTGGCAGAATTGTCATCACCATAAATACATTCATACATTAAATTGCTTGTTTTCAGTCAGCTTTTAGACAAACACATTCTGTATGGGGTATTTTTTTTTCACAAACACATTCTGCATGGGGTATTTTTTGGAGTTTTGTTTATTTAAATAGATCAGGCACAAAACCAAAAAGAAATTCCCAAGGAAGCATCTGTTGTTGTTAGGATTAGTGTGAAACACGATTTGACAACAAAATCTTCACATTAAAGCTTGGGTTGAAATACAACATTAAAGGCACTACTATTCATCCCACTTGCTTATCATCTGGAAACGTTACTACCCCCCACCCGCAATAATATCTTTTCAGAGAACGCCGGACATTTTCGAATCGTCGTAGGACTCTTTATTCTAGGGCAGGGGTCTCCAACCTTGGCAACTTTAAGACTTATGGACTTCAACTCCCAGAATTCCTCAGCCAGCTAAGCTGGCTGAGGAATTCTGGGAGTTGAAGTCCACAAGTCTTAAAGTTGCCAAGGTTGGAGACCCCTGTTCTAGTGGAAGCGAAAGCTTGGCTTGCCAAAACCCAGTCTCACATGGCGCCTCTTGTTTAAAGTTTAACCCCACCAGCCTGCTGGCCACCACTTTCCGGATTCCCAACCCAGCTGGACTGTTCGGCAATTCTCAAGCAGAGGAAAACTCTACTAACAACAGCAGGGTCGCCACGAACGTCGGGATCTTCCAGGACCCGCATTCTAAACGGAGTAACCCCCCTGCCTTGCTCCGCAAACTCTTTAACATCCTTCCGGCATCGTCCTAGAAGTCTGCGCATGACCAAGGGCGGGAGGAAGGAAAGGGTTTCTATGGCACCAGCCATAGAAACAAACAGGAGTCGGTCCAGCCCGGGAGTTTTTTTTCCCACCGAGTCGCAGCTGCAGATTCCCCTTTGGAGAAAGAAGTGTCGGCGACTCGGCGATATAGGTGGGTGAGTTTACGGCTGCTGGGCGTTTTCAAAGGAGGCAAAGTGGAAAGCGAACCTCGAAGATCTACTCAGGTTTCCTTGAGCATCATTTTTTTCTTCTTTATCGTTTAGGAAGTGGGCATCAGGAGACAAGATGCATTTCTGGTGGTGATGCTGAAACTGACCTTGGTGATTGAGAGGCTCACATTCCAGTCTAGCTACGGGGGAAGAGTCATTTGTTTCCACCTATTGCCTCAGTTTCTCAAATGGAGAAGGAATTATTGGGCTTTGTGCTTCCAAAACCAGAAAGGAAGGACCATTATACTTGTCCTCGTGCTAGTGTAGTGACCTCGACAAGGCTGGAGAGCCCATTTGTCCTCCTGAATCAGTTCAGGGGACACAAGCTCAGAAGTTTGAAGCGCCAGGAGGGAAAATGGGTGGACTCTGTAGAAAAGTGGGTGGGTCATCAAGCTCCAAACTGGATATTGTTGTCCCTTTTCCTCTGTTAATAGCTGCACCAATATAGCAATAGCACTTAGACTTATATACCACTTCACAGTGCTTTACAGACCTCTCTAAGCGGTTTACAGAGTCAGCCTATTGCCCCCAACAATATGCACTTACTGTACTTACTCATCATCCATTTGCTTTCCAGTCTCCACTTTGAGAATGACTCTAGTATGCTGCTCCAGAACTGAGCCAACACATCTATTTCTTAGACTTCTGACTTCTTTCTTTCCCTTGCCCTCTTTTTGTAAAAATCCTGGAGAATTTGAAATCTTGCCCAGTCATTTTGTCTGGTTCCAATAAAGATTTTAGCTAATTTTGGATTCTTTCTGAACTAGCATTTCTGTGATTGCTTTCTATGTAACGGAATAATTGGGTTTCCAACAGTCAAAAATGAATGACTGGGGTGTAAAATATTAACACTGGATTGCTAGAGAGATGATTGACAGCCTGATCCAATCCATGTCTCTTCAAGCCAGTTGGAAGTCCTTTTAAGATTATAAGAAGGGCCCTGCAGAATGCTGGATCTAATCCAGCATTCAGTGTCACATAAAATGGACTGCCATTTGTCAGAAATGGTGTAGGGTCTCCTGCTTGAGCAGGGGGTTAGGCTAGATGACCTATAAGGTCCCTTCCAACTCTGTTAATCTTCTCTAAACAAACAGTACTTCTCCAAACAAGGGCTTAGTCATCAATGAAATATTAATGAATGTAGCAGACATGCATCATGAAATTCTATGAAATACAAAATGAAAGTAGCAAAATAACCTTGTACAAACTTAATGTTAAGACAAATTATAGGAAAGATGTCAACTCAGGCTGTTTGTCCATAATTAAACCCTTGGGCAGATCCAATTTTAAACTTAAGCAGCATATACACTTCAAGCCTCTACATATCTATTCAGAAGAATGGCCTTGCTTAGGCCCCATCAATCAGGCAGGTAAATCTAGTGGGAGCAGGGAAGCATGCCTTCTCTGTTAGTTGCCTTTACTCTGGAATAATATTCTCCCACTCAAGGGATCTGAATGGCTCTCATCCTGAGGATGTTGCATGAAGCTATTAAAGACCTGGTTATTCTCCCAGACATGGGGCAGGATAAAAGTGGAAGCCCTATTGAATGTGGAAAGGATGGGGTTGGTTACTTTATATATTCATATCTATCTATCTATCTATCTATCTATCTATCTATCTATCTATCTATCTATCTATCTATCTATCTATTATCTATCTATCTATCTATCTATCTAATCTATCTACATCATCTATTGATCTGTTGATCTGCCACTCATGATATCTTTTTTTGTTATCTGTATTTTTTTACTTTCCCCCCCCTTTTGTTCAATCTTGTTCCATTTTCAGGGACTACGTAGACAAGTCTCTGTAGTTTTCTTGACAAGTGGTTTGCCATTGCCTGATTCCTAGGGCTGAGAGAGAGTGACTGGCTCATGGTTCCCCTGATGGCTTGGTGCCTAAGGCAGATCTAGAACTCAGGGTCTCCCGGTTTCTAGCCTGATTCCTTAACTACTACACCAAACTGCCTTTCATCTTTACTTTGCTTTTTTATAATTAAAAGTGGCCTATGAATTGCATAAATGCATAAAAATAATGTTATGTATATAAGGAAAGATAAAGAAAGAAATGCAATATTCATTTGGAAGCTTTTAAAAATCTTCATTAGTTTCATGATACAAAAGAGATGAAAATGTAGCTACTAATACATTAATGTATGGTTTGCACTTGCTTTTTTTTAGTGAGATGAACTCCGTCAATTCATTTGAAGCTGAGTACATAAAGAATTTGCAAAAACAAATCTGCTTACTAGAATATGAGACAACTTATCTATATCCTTTTAAAATAACTCAATTTTATTACAAGTATTTATGGCGGTTCCAAATTAGCTTTATTTCTTAACAACTTTAAAATGTTTTGTATTTTGAATACCAAGGATCTATGCCTGTTTGTTATGAAAGAATACAATTTATTGGATTAATTTGCTCTAAAAACACAATGTGGTAGGTTTTTTTTTCCTTTCCCCAATATTCAGTTCTTTTTATTTAGGACAAAATTAAGTCACACCTTTTGTTAACAATATATCATGTACTTTCTCTAGTGTTTCCAACACTAAAATTGGAATGACACTTATTTATTTATAAATTTGTAAGACCACCTAACTCACAAAATGTGACTGTAGGCAGCTAACATAGGATTAAAAGGAATAAAAGATGAACAAAAAACATCAAAGAACCATAACAATACAATATAAATAGTACAGAGATTAAAAACCAAAACATCTTCAAAATCCTAAAAAGAGTTAGTTTTCCAGATGGGCTAATCTAATGTTTTAACTCAGTTCCCAGAGGAAATTCGAAGTTTGCAACCACTTGTGGAAGACCAGCAGGGTTAGGCCATCTGAATCTTGAGGAGTATGTGTTCCAAAAGACAGGCACCATGACAGAGAAATCATGTTTTCTGGGTCCCATTAGAGTGGTCAATGCCTGGAATGCACTACCTGACTCTGTTGTTACATCCTCAAACCCCCAAAACTTTAACCTTAAACTGTCTACCATGGACCTCACCCAGGGGTGGGTTCTAACTTACCTCGCTGCCGGTTCGCTTCCTACCGCACCTCGTGGGTGTGCGCGCGCTTTGCATGTGTGCATGCACAGTGCCAAAAAATAAAAAAAATCCCCCCCAAAAAAAGCCAAAAACAAGATGGTGACGCATGCGCAGTGCCGGAAACTCGGCTTCTGCACATGCGCAGGAGAAAAAAATAATAAAAAAAATTCCCCCCCCAAAAAATTTCTTTAAAAAAAAATAATCCAAAAAAAAGATGGCGGCGCCCACGGACCAGCACCGACCGAACCGGATCCGTGATGTCACCGTGGCATCACCAGCGGGTCACTACCGGGTCAGGCGAACCGGTCTGAAACGGAAGGAACCCACCAGGTCTGTAAGGGGGTGTGCATAAGCGCACCAGCGTGCCTACTGTCCCTGTCCTCCCATTCCCATTTATTTGTACTCATTTCTTATGTATATACCTATACCTGTTTATACTTATATGTTAATATGTTATGTTCATACTTATACTTGCTTTCTCATACAAAAAAAACAAACAAAATAAACTAAACTAAACTAAACTAAACTAAACTAAACTAAACTAAACTAAACTAAACTAAACTAAAAACTAATTAGTTGGCATTGTGTCATGGAGGGGACCCAGACCTCATGGGATGGGGAGATATAATTTGAGGTAGGTGGTCTCATAAATAACATGGCCTTGTGCTATAAAGGGTTTTGTAGGTAATAACATGTACCTTGAATTGCACCTAGAGCCTGTAGAAAGCTACCGGTAGTACAATAATAATGTTACATTGGCACTTTTAACCCTCTATATCAGTATCTTCTGGACCAATTGTAACTTCTGGATGGTATTCAAAAGTAGCTCCATGTGCAGAATATTGTAATAGTCCAAGTTGAAGGTAATGAAAATATGGGTAACCATGAGCAAAGCCTCCTGATCATGGAAGAGTTTCTACTGGCATACAATATGTAGCTGTAAAAAGGTTTTTTTGACCACTACTGCCACCTCTTCTTTTAACAGGAGCCACAACTCAAAATTACCTCCAGATTGCACACCAATTCTGTCTGGGGGAAATAAAATCCCATCTAGAACTAAATAGAGAATGTTTCCAGATCCCTGGGGCCTAAAACCCAGAATCTTGTTTAGATTAAGCAAAATGTGTTTCTCCCCATCCAGATATCTATAACCTCCAGATACTGGATCCCAATAGAGACCATCTAGCACTCGTGATGTACCAATCGAATAGAAATTTCCTGTGGTGGGAAGTAGGTGCAGAGAACTTCAAAGCCAACTTTTGCCTTCCATTTGGAGCAATGGAACATTGCCTTTATAGGAAACATCCTGAACCCAATACTTGAGATGTGTTGAGATACATCTTTTATAGTTCCTACACTGCATAATCAAAAGCTCCTCCCAGTTTAGCTTTGGCTTATTCCAGAACAAACAGGTATTGGGCCAAACAATGCAGCGGGCCTCAGCTGCTCAAAATATTCATTTTTAAAATATCAATGAGGTATTGTTGGCAATAGATCATATTAGAGGGTTGTGCTTTACTTTATTAAATTAAAATTATTTTTTTAAGTTGGGGGAGCTTAATTATGATCATTTTCTGCTTCAAAAGTTGTAAGAATCATATATCCTTACTTTATTTGCAGTGAGATATACCGTTATAAGCTTAGTTAACAATGGAACAAATCTAAAATTTAAACAAATCTAGTCATTCATCTGAGAACAATGCAAGTTTGGAGGCCAAATAATACCTTTATATCCTCCTTTATATTGCATATGGATACTTTTCTTTTATACTGTTTAAAAAAACCTGGAAAGTAATTTATTATTTCTAAGACAATTGAAAAAAAAAATTACATTAAGTCCCACCTCAAAAATGTAAATCATGTATATTTAGTGCTCCAAAAGGAGTGCCAAAATCACCCATGCTGATATCAGAAATTTAGCATTTTTGAAGCTGGATTTTTTGAGATCATATTTCTATGAAGATAATAGCAAATTCATATGATGACTCAAGATTATTAACATATTTCTGATGTTAACCTGTTTCTGAAACTTGGAATTAATCTTTCAAACATCATATATCTTGTTCCTTAATTATGCACCGTGAACTAGAGAGAAGGCTAAGAATGCTACACACATCCCACCTAAAGTTACTAGAAAAGCCACAATGCTGTTGCAGACACTGAAGGTAACTTCTGTTAAGATTTTATTTGGTTCTCTTGCATTGCCATTCCAATGTCAGTATCCTCAACAATCATTACAGCCTTCTGTGGCCATATGAGATGCTCTTTCTATAGCATCTTCATGTTGCTTTTAAGTTGGCATTTCTCTAGGCATCGTTAAGATACCCTCTCTAAAAAATAAATATGTCAGTTTTAATAAAGCATGATGTTGATTTGAAAGGAAAATTATCAAGGATATCTTTGCATCTACCGTATAGGAGCACTCTATGTGTGATTGCACTGGGTCTTTATAGCGTAGTCTTTTCATTTTATTTAAATCATAAATATTAGTTATACCATCACATAATTACCTGTTTGTAGAAATAACCCATCCTTATAATTGCTTATAGAGCAATACTTAAGTAGATGATCCCATCATATTTATTTATTCCTTAATTTGATGCCTTTTCTTCACTAGTTTATGGATTGATGTGCAGCCACTTTAGTTAATTCTGCCTATTGTGTAAATCGAGGTAACCAAGTTAAGTTAATAAACTGTGGTTCAGTTAAACTGAGTAGTGTATATGTAAACAAACTAATCTAATATGACACTGAGCTACCTAATTGCTTGGGGGATTCAGTGGCATCAATAAGTGTCAATTCTTAGTGACCACATACTGTAGGTAAATTTTCTCCATAATGATTTTTTCCCAGTCTGGTCCTTCAAGTCTTCCTGCAGTGCACTCATCATTGCAGTAACATCCACTTTGCTATTGGTTTTCCCTTCCTTCCCTTTTTTCTGTTTCATTCCATCTTTCTAGGTTAAAGGAGTTATGTCTTCAATCATGCATCCAAAGTATGATAATTTGAGCCCATTCACTTGTGGCTCAAATGAAAACTCTGAATTCATTTATTTGATAATCCATTTGTTTGTTTTCTTGGCTGCCTGTGATATTCTCAGTAGTGTTCCCCAACATTCAAAAAAATTAACTCTCATTCTATCCTGTTCAAAGTTCAACTTTTCTTCCGTAGTTTCACAGGGAAAACCACAGCCTGCATGGTTCTTGATACGTATAGACATATTCCAGCATCTCCAAAACCTTCATTGCTACTCTACTGACTGTTAGACTGTGACAAATTTCTGGTTCTTTTACTTTATTGTTGATTCTGAAAGGCAAAGCTACTCACTATTTCAATACCTTTAATGTCAGGTTTAAGGCTGGTTGTTGTATCTGTTGTCATTAGTTTGATCTTCTTTAATTTAATATTTGTTCCATTTATTTTTTCATTGCACTCCTTGATTTATATTAGAAGTTTGCAAGTCATTGCATTTTCAGCTATCAGTTTAGCATTATAAGCATAGTGCGGATTAATAATGTTTCTTCTTCCAAATGTAAACATTCCAACACTCCACTTGTTATAATTTGTTTTATTTTATAGGTAACATATTTGCCCCAATACAGAAAGGATAGCACTTGTTCAGGAAACTGATGAGTAAAGAAACACAAATACAAAAGGGTACAGAAAGTAAACGTGGATGTGAGTTTCTTGGCATTGTTAAGAATCAGTGTAGATCTTCCGCAATGAGATGCCATTCGGGACATTTGACTTCAACTGTTAGCCATGCTGATTGTGAATGATGGGAAATAAAATCTTAACTCTCTAGGTGGCAGTAATTTGAGGAGGATCTCACTTGTATTTTAAGACTAGTGTTTTTACTAGTCTTTTAACTGAAATAAATGCATGTGCATGAAATTAATCTATTGCATATTTTCAAAGGAACTGGAAGCTACCATAAACAGAACAGAAATAGATATAGCAAAGAAAGAAAATAGCACCAAGCATTATGAAACTGAAACTCAAGCAATACACAAACGTCTTCAAATACTGTCTGGTAATGAAAAACTCTTCTTCTCATGGGATGTCATTCTTGCTATTAAGCTAAATTTATGAATATGAACTGGATCACTGTTGAATTTCTATATCTGTAAACGGCTATCTAAAATGTAGCCATATTCTGTATTGTAGTACAGAATGTGACTATATTCTATATTCTGATAATGGATTATCAGAAATCGGGAAAATCTGACTTTACAAGACACAGGAGCTTTGTGTTACAATCACACTTGTAATACCAAGCAAAGCTGTCTTTTTTTTTTTTTTTTAGATGAACATGTTTATAAGTCCAGAGGAAAAGGAGAAAGAAGACTGTTACTCTAACCAGTGTAGGAAATTCAGGCTTTCCCAACATTTGCTAGATTAGGAAATATGAGTATTTGTTTGATGTCTATTAGAATACCCATTTTGGAGCAGATGCTATCTATCCATGTTGCATTACAATCCTAAATCATGGTTTATAAACTACAATTGGGCCAGTTTGTAAGCCTTGCTTAAGATTATCATTGCTCAAACGATATATGAATCCAGTCACTTCTGATACGACTTTCCTTTCTAGGTGGATTAAGGCACCAAAAATTCTTTTCTAAAACTTTTTAAACAACATCTGCTATATTTCTTCCATGAGAGGGGAGAGTTTATTTATTTTATTTTATTTTATAAAATTTATATGCCGCCCAACTCCCGAAGGACTCTGGGAGTTCCATAGTACAAACTTGCTACTCTAGAATTCTCCATTCATGGCTGAATATACTAGTCCCCCTCAACCTCTTTTATATAAAAAAACCTATCACAATTAGATATTTCCCTCCCTACTAAAACCACAATAATGGAGGACACTGAAACTCAGATTGCTAGAGCCAGCATTCCCATCTGCATTGCTGTTGGAAGAAGTAATCCGGGCAAAAAGAAAAGGAAATAGAGCTCCAAGATTTTGAGTGCAAAGCTGTCTAGCTATCTTCCTGGACTGAGGGACACTACAATACAAACACATAACTCTGTACATATTGTTTATGTGTTTACACAACGAAAATAGCCTAGTGATTTTCAAGAAGTTGCACATAAGGTGCTGCAGCAACTCAAATATTGTTTATTCCCATTCTTCGCATACTGTAAGCATGTTTTATCTGGACATAAGCCCTGCTTTGTTTCAGTAGGTTATCTTTCCTAATAAGTAGTTTTAGAGTCCCAGCCTCAGAAACATCTGGAGGCTTAGTGTCATAATTCAACTAAGCAGTCACACAAGAAAGGAAATAGATGTTTACAGGAAGACCAGACGTATTTTAAATGTGTGGAGCGATCCTAATGATTTCCTGCAGATGCAAGTGCTAAAGAAAAGCTGCTATTAATGGAGGAGGTTACAAAACTGAAGAAAATGGTTGAACACTCTACCCAGGATATTTCACACAAAGAAGCAGAACTGCTAAAAATTCAGAGAGAAATGCAAGAGACTGTGAATTCAGTAAAAGAAAAAGAACATGCTGTCTGTCTTTTGGAATCAAAAGTAAGCTATTGCAGTTAAGACATTTACCAAATGCATTTGTGAAAGAGTTATTGCTATGTTAGAGGCATATATGGTTGAATTAATTTTAATTTTTAAAATGAGAGACTTGTGATGATTAGACAATTCTTTTTCTTAAAAGTGAAAATAATATGTATTTATTGCCTAAACTATAATTTATCTAAACTATGTGTCTTCAATATGCTTTTGCTAATCCAAATAGATGACATTTCTGAAGAAGAATATAATTCCACTTTTTTCTGAAGTACAAACTTTAAAATATATATAGTTCTGAAAACTTTGGTCATTATGTAGACCTACTCATACATAAAATAAAAATTTCTGACTTGGATTATTTGAAGAAGATCAAACCTATGTTATTATTTCTTAGTTCCTGAAAATTGATTTTGTAACTTTAGTTCTATGAAACGGCCAGTGATCTCTGTCAATTAAGCCTTCTGTCTTGTCACGAAACAACAGCCTTCATTAGTTTAATGGGAAGCCTTGAGCATTAAAATTCATGTTCATGTCTGCTCTAATGAAAATTGATGAAAATTGATATTATTCAGAGCTAGCTCTAGTATTAAAATGAATACTGCTTCCAGAATTATGGACAGGGATGTGGTTTTCTTACCCGATCAACCTCCTCCAGCAGTGAGTGCCCATTTTAGTAAAACTGGAATTAAAATCTGGTGAAATTTGGTTTAAACACAAGAAACAAGATGCAAAGATGCTAGAGTTATGACAGATGCAATATCTGATAACAAATGGGCAATCTGGAAGGTTAGTGCCTAAATGCTATATAAGCAACAGATAATAAGTGTATATTCCTTATGCTAGAAATGGATCACTCTATACCAGGGGTGTCAAACTTGCAGCCTGCGGGCTGGATGCGTCATGCACTGGCCATGCCTACCCCCGGTTTAGCGGAAGGGAGAAAAAGTTGCGATACGTCACATGATGACAACGTGAAATCGCGAGTTTGACACCCCTGCTCTATAGTCTCACCAGAAGAATCCTTAATGATGCTTACAACAACAGCAAAGCCTGAGGGAAGGGAATGTTTAGCATTCATTTTATTACATGTTTTATTTAGAGTCAGCAGATGATTTGGCAGTACCGAGACATGGAAAAAAACCTTTCAGAACTCAGATCACAGTGCACACAACTGCAAGCATTGCTTTACCGCTTAGAAGAGAAATTATCAATGAGCTCCCAATCTCCACAAGAGACTATTGTTAAGGAACTTAGGTAAAGACATTTGTGTTATCCACCTATTACTATTTTCAGAACTATTCAGTATCTCTTGTTCACACTGGATAGCTAAGCATTTCTGCATAATCAGCTATAGTATAGCGTAGTATAGTAATAAAATCAGGAGAGATAGTAGTAGCATAGAAATAAAAACCTTATTTTTGAATGATCAATGACAGCTAATATTTAAAATGATTTATGCTTAGTGAGGAAGCTGAAAAATTAAGGCAGATCCTCAAGGAAAATGAGCTTTCAGCTGATGAAGATAAGTATTTGCTCAACAAGATGGCAGAAGATTGTGGACATCTGACAAAGGAGAACAGTCTTTTACATGCTCAAATACAGAAAGTTACCAAGCATCTAAACCAGGTAGGCCTCATCTGTTCCTCAGATTCCAATCTTGAAAAGAGTAAAAGAAACTACAAAAAAATTTCCGTCCAAGATTTGTTCTTTATAAGTTATTAATTTCCAGAACATTGATTGACAAATCCACGCACAAATACATAACAGAACATTATAAATTTGAAGGATTTTACTATAGTAATAGCCATAAAGGATAAAATAACACAGAACCTGTAGGGAAATTCTATTATGTCTTGTGATTGGAAAAGTAGTAATAGGAATTTTATGGCTTAGGAGTTGAAATCAGCAGCATATTATTACTGCTATTTTACTACTATTTTCCAAAATTATTTCTTCATATTTTCAGGATTCAGTAAGGCCAAAAGTGATCAAGAACTCCATTCTTTCCGATATCCTCTGTCTCTCAACCTCTGTCTTCCATGCAGCAGTGAATAAAATAATTCTTACCAAATTCTGAGTTGATCTCTTGCATGAGAAGACTGAAATTAGTTTGAAACTAATGAAATATGAAATCAGTTGTATTCCTAGTTGCTCACCCTTTTCCTACAGACAAGGTGGTGCTACTGAATGTACAACATGCTCATTTTTTAAAAAGAAATGATATTTAATTATTTGCAGTCTTATAACAATTATGTGAAGTTAAGAGAAATAGCAGTAGCATATCAGACGAACAGATACCATGATTCGTTTTACTAATACACTTATAAATGCTGTAGGAAAGGCAGCTGAGAGAGCAGGAGACTTCTTCCTATTCAAGAAGTGTGTCTGAGCTAACATCAGGAAGAGAGAAAACATGGCAACTGAAGCGGAAACTCACCCACTTGAAGACTCTGTTACAAAACCTAAGACAGAAAGTTCTTAAAGCTCAGGAACAGGTTGTAACAATATTTTATGTAACTCAAATTTCTTTGGTAGAATATAGATGTACCTGGGGAATGAAGCAATGCTGGAGATGACCTATTTCAGTGCCTGAAGGCTCTGAGCATTTGGATGGGAAAAAATAGGCTTCAACTGAACCGTGGTTAAGAGGTTCTGGTTTTTAGGACTTGCTGGTTTTACAACTATGCCATCTTTGGTGCTGGATAGGGATATACTGTCCCAGACAGATAGCTTGACAATCTGGGGTCCTTCTAGAATCATGACTCCTGCTTGAAGAGCAGGTGGCAGTTGTAGCTAGGAGGGCCTTTGCATAACTTTGTATTGTGTGCCAGTTGCATCTGTTCTTACGTTGAGGGCATCTCCTCATAGTCACTAGTCACCTATTTGGATTACTGTAATGTGCTCTACATGGTGCTGTCCTTGAAGAGTATCTGAAAGTTTCAATTGGTGCAAAATATAATGTTAGTTATGTGTGTTCCTAGTAGAACACAGGTTAAACCTCTGCTCTGTGAGCTGCATTGGTTGCCAGTTTGTTTCCAGGTCAAATTCAAGGTGCTGTTTTTGACCTTTAAAGACCTACATTCCATGGAGTTAGCTACCTGAGGGATTGCCTCTCCCTGATTACATCTGTTCATCTGTCCAGATCCAACACCGAGGGCATGCTATGAGTCCCATTGGCTAGGGAGCGACATTTGCCGGACCCTAGGCAACAGGACTTCTCTGCTGTGGCTACTGCCCTATGGAATAGTTTTCCCCAAAGTGAGGCTGGTTTTATCACTTTTGACTTTCTGAAGATCCCTTAAAACCTGGATGTGCCATCAGGCTTCAAGACCTCCAGGCAACTGGTGAATTAGTAAGGTGGCTGCATTATTATATCATATTTCCTTTTCAGCTTTTATAATTGTTTTTAATAATATTTATAATATTGCTTTAGTATTTATTACCTCTTTTTAACTTTGTTATACATTGCTTAGAGTCACTTGTGAGATGGGCAGCTGTCAAATAAATAAATTTGATAAATAAATTAAATCCAAACACAAGAGCCAATATACATTCCCTTTCTGTACTAGGGAATTCTAATAATATCCCTTGGATTTTGCAGAGTCAAAATTAAATTTAAATTAAAACAAGTTTAGTTTTTATCCTGCCCTCACTTTGTAGAAAGTGATTTCCAGTATGCTATTTGACAGAGTTGTCCTCAACCTGAAAAAGCTTACACTCATCTAGCATATAAATTTACCCATACATGAAGCATGCTTAAGATCGTATATAATTATACCAGCATAATTATGGATAAAATTAAGGTAGTCTTTGAATCATTGTCTAAGACGTTGTTGTAAGAATTGCCAGTAAATGTGACATGTATGTAAAATAAATGTAAATATATCCTTTCTGAACAATCTTCCTTATTCCATTAAAATCAAGGAAGCCTATAACGCAAGCATGTCAATTAACTAGACATTTTTAAATGAAATTGAGGTTTAGAAACTAATTAATATATTTCAAAATCACTGCAAATAGTTACTTCATCTACAAGAAAGAAAATCTACAGATCACAAAAGGCAACATCTTCATACACAACTAATTGATTTAGAAAATCAACACATCAAAGTGCAACTGGAAAATTCTAAACTGAGAACAGAGAAAAATCATTGGGTGGAACATATTTCTCAAATACACAAACAGGTATCTTAAGCAACATACCTTTTTATTTACATTCTATGCTTTTTGAAAAAAACAAGACAGAATCTCTGTAATTGGCTTCCCATATTTAATAATGTCTAGTATAAAATGAAGCAAATGTCTGGTTATGACTCAGAATAAAATATTTATGAAAACTGCAGTTAGAGCCAGATACAATTCTGTGAGCGTGCAGGGGAAGAACAAAAGCAACCTATGCATTCCTGCCTGAAATTTATAGTTAAGTGAATTAAGATTACAAAATTCATTAGTCAGGGTTAAACTGCTTCAAAGGAGGATCATCAGTGATTACTATTAGTCATGGCAGCTATTGGGATCTTCATGTTCAGGGATAACATACCATTGAATAGGAGATTCCGGGATAAGGAAAGAGCAAAGTATTTGTGTCCTGCTGAATTTCCTTCAGAGGCATGTAGTTGAGGGAAAGGATGCTGGATTATAGTATATGTCAAGTTGAGATCACTGCTTTTCAAAATGACCTGAGGCTTTTAGTTATGTAACTTTCAATAACAAAAGTTTGTTAACTCTAGAACCATTCATAATCCTGCAGTACATGACCTACAGCGTGATCTGAAGTTCATCTAAGAACTGTTAATAAACTTCTCACTTTGGGGGGAGAGGGGAGATATTTTGGCCCACTCCTTTTTACAAAACTACTTCAGCTCATTGATGTTTTGAGGCTGTGTGAATTGCTCACTTCAAGTCCTGCCATACCATTTCAGTTGAACTAGAAAAACAATTCCAAATTGCAAACATTCTTCTGCATCCGTCTTTCTGTTGTAGATTTGTTTGTTTAGGATCATTTTTGTGCTGCATGATTCATATTTGCTTAGGCTTTGACTCAGAGAGACACAGTGCTACATTCTCTTGTAGAATCTGGTAATATGCAGGTAATGGAATTTGGTATCTAAAAGTTATCCTGGTCCAGAGGCAGCTTGATCTTGAAGTGACTTTTATTGAACAGCCATTCGTGAAAAGGGGCGTTGGTCTTACCTGATACGCTCCTTCTCGTAGGGTTGAGGTAGCATCCAGGAATGGGTTGACCTCGTCTGATCAGCTGACAGGACTGAGTCTGTTAGAGCTGAAAAGCCCCGACTCTGTTGCTAGGCTTCCCAGCTTTTGACAAAGACGGAAGGACAGACTCGACGTGTCTTTGTTAAAGAGCCTTTCCATTGGTAGCAGAACGAGGACCGGATAGTCTTTGGGTGGGACTGGATGCTATATCAACCCTACGAGAAGGAACGTATCAGGTAAGACCAATGCCCCTTCTCCATAGTGGGTTGAGATAGCATCCAGGAATGGGACATACCAAAGCTGGCTGTCCTATGGGCGGGCTATGGTCTGGTCTGAGGACTCCACACTTGAATGGACCTGCTGAAGAACCTGGCGGCTGAATGCCGCCTCCGCCGAGGCAAAGGTGTCCAATTTATAGTGCCGAATAAACGGCGATGGGGATGCCCAGGTGGCCGCCCTGCAGACCTCCTCCAGCGAAGCCTGCGTTGACCACGCCGCTGCTGTCTCTGCGCTACGAGTTTAGTGCGCTGTCACCCGCGCTGGTCTCGGGAGGGACTGCATCTCACAGGCCTTAGTGATGATTCCTCGCAGCCATCGAACCACCGTAGAAGGTGTGGCCCTGACCGTAGAAGATATGACCCTGATGCTTAGGGTGGTCGGTTGAAATGAAATAAAGAGGGCCTCTGTTTTTCTCAGATTAGCGGTCCTCTTAAGGTAAATACTAAGGTATGCCACCCTCTCTCTAGGGATTGTACAGGATTGGGACAGAATTATGGTAAAATGAGTTCTTGCGCCTTGTGAAACCAAGAGTTTATCTTAGGAATAAAGGAAGGGTCCAAACGCAAGACTACTCTATCTGTGTGGAATACACACAAGTCCCTTTGCACTGACAGGGCCGCCAGCTGGGAGATCTGCCTGGCCGAAGTGATGGCCACCAGAAACGCCACCTTACACGTCAAATGACACAAGCTGGCTGACCGCCTGCAAGGGTTCATATGGGACCCTAGTGAGGGAATTCAATACTTTGGACAGGTCCCAGGTGGGGTACCTGTGTCCTACCGGGGGGTACAAGTTAGAAGCCCCCTTGATAAAACGGCGGGCAGTGGGCTACTGGGCCAGGGATTCCAGCGATCCACAAGTCAATACTGAGGGCAGGGCCACCACCTGCCTCCGGATGGTGTTGGGCGATAGCCTTTTATCTAGTCCATCCTTGAGAATTCCAGGATCTGGGCTATCGAGAACTGCACTGGGGAAATGGCCGCCTTAGTACACCAGGAACAAAAGGCCTTCCAGGTGGCTGAGTACATGCGCTTGGTGGAAGGCCTCCTAGAGGCTTGGATGGTTGCCAGTTTGTTTCCAGGTCTGGAACCACTGGTGGCCCTGATGGACCAGCGTCCCCCTGGCTGAGGGAGGACTCTCTCTGAGGGATCCTCCAGGGTTGAGCCACCAAGAGATTCATCAGGTCGGCAAACCAGGCTCTCCTGGGCCAGAGCGGAGCCAGGTGCAGTACCTCCGCCTTCTCCTGCAAGATCTTCCTGATGACTTTTGGGAGAAGGGGAAGAGGAAGGAAGGCGTACATGAGATCTGGGGGCCACTGGCTGCGGATAGCATTGACCCACTCCGCCCCGGGAGTCAGGAATCTCGAGAAAAATCTTGGCAGCTGTGAATTCTCTGGGTGGCAAACAGATCGACTTCCGGGAGGCCGTAACGGTTCATTGGGTCTTGGAAAATATACGGGTGCAGGCGCCACTCAGCGTGGTCGTCCAGCTGAGCCAGTCCGCCTGCACGTTCAATCCCCCGGAGATGTGGTCCGCAGAAATGGACAGCAGATGACTCTCTGCCCAGAGGCCCGGCCACCTGGCCTCCTGCATGAGGGACTTTGATCTGGTGCCCCCCTGCCTGTTCATATGTGCTTTTGTGGCCACCTTGTCTGTGAGTGCTAAAACGTGCTTGCCAGAGACCAGATGTTGGGGATGCCGCAGGGCCAGGTAGACTGCCCGTAGCTTCAGCCAATTGATGTTTCGGCCCCCCTTCGGCTTCAGTCCACTGCCACTGGGTCATGCACGACAGGGAGTGCGACCCCCAACCGAAGAGGCTGGTGTCCGTGGTTACGACCAGACGGTGAGGCTCTTGGAAGAAACAGCCCCTGGAGATGGCTGGAGACCTCCACCAATTGAGGGAACGAAGAACCTCCCTGGAAACCGTGACCCTGGCTGGCGAGCTGCTGCGGCCTGTTCTCTGGAACAGTAAGAGAAACCATTGGAGGTCTCTAGAGTGTAAACGCACCCATGGCGCAATGGCAATGGTGGACCATCTTGCCCAGAAGCGTTGAGAGCAGTGCTAGGGGCACCCTGCGCTCTCTCTGGACTCTCCCTGCTAGTTCTCTGATGCTGTCCTGCCTCTCCTGGGACAAATATACCTTGCACTCAAGGGAGTCTATAATCGCTCCCAATGTAGGATGCGGTTAGAAGGGGTGAAGTGGCTCTTCTCCATGTTAATGAGAAACCCTGGTGTCTGAGAGTCTGAACCGTTACCTGGAGATCCTCCCTCGCCTGTTGGATTGAGGAGGACAGAATTAGAATATCATCCAGGTAACACAGAACACTCATGGGTAGAGCCCTGAGGTGGGCCGCCAGGACTGCCAAAACTTTAGTAAACACCTTTGGCGCGGAGGAGAGGCCAACTGGAAGGGCCCGATACTGATAGTGAATACCTGCATAGCAGAACCGAAGGTACTGTCAGTGTAGGGGTAGAATCGGGATATGCAGGTAGGCCTCCGTTAGGTCAATTGAGGTGAGGAAGTCGCCCTCTCTTATGCTCCCAAGAATCAATTGCAACAATTGCATTTTGAACCATCGGAATACCAAAAGCCAGTTCAACCGTTTAAGGTCAAGAATAGGTCTCCATCCACCCGAGGTCTTGGGAACTACAGAGGAATTGAGCAGAACCCCTGCCCTAGTTGGTCCACTGGGACCCGCTAGGAGTGGCCTGAAGAGGCCATGTTGAAACAGCCCGGTAAAGGCTGGCTGGTTGGGCATCCACCCTTCATCTTCTGTGTCCTTCCTCCTCTGAAAGCAGTGACTGGCTTTTCTGGGAGGAAGCCGGTGAGCATGGCTCAGGGAATCTGGGTAGTCCCCCTGGAATTGGGGAGCCAAGTGGTGACCGGAATCACTGGAGAATCCCGAGGCCACTGAGGGTGCCCGCCTGGACTGTTGTAGCCCAGCAGCTATTCCTTGCCTGAAGGCATCAGCAATGATAGCTCGAATATTGCCAGGGGCTACAGCCTCTGCTTCTGTCTCTGGTCTTAAGACCCGCAGCTGTAGGTATGAAAGTAGCTGCAGGCACAGCTCTGGCTCTTTCACAAGGCTGGTCACAAATCCCATCAGGATTCTGCAGGGCTGACATTGAGCCCGAGATCTGCCTCGTTAATGGGCAATGGGGCATTATGCAGAGAGAGCTGCTCTCCAGCTCCCCCTGGAGAGAGACTCAAGTGCCGCCTGCTGGAATGGCTAGGCTCTGCTTGCTGAGCTGACATATGGGCACCTCCCGTCAGATTTAGTGCACAGATTTTTCAGAGCCTTGTCTCTCCTGCGCTCGTCTCTCTCAGTTGCCTTGGAGCGCTAGGAGTTTACTGCCCTCCCTTGCAGTCTTAGAGCTGTGTTTAGAGGTGACTGCTGCTGTCTCAGGAGTTGCAGGGGCAACTGGCCTCTTAGCCTTTTTGCTCGCTTTGGAGGCCGCTGTGCTGGTGGTGCTTGCCTGTTCTGCCATATTGCATCTCCTTCACTCACGTTTGGCACCCTTTTGAGGGAGCGATCTGCGTCGGCGGCTGTGAGCCTAGGCAATGCGCTCACCGGACAATCTAGCCATAGTTATGGTTGCCGCCTTGTCTGGAGGCTCCAAGCCTGTCGTGGGTAATTGGGCTTGTTAGCACAGCCTGCGATCGCTGCTCTGAGACTCCTGTTAGCTTGCAATCAGAGCTCCTGGGGTAACGGCGAGGAACAGATACGTTTGCGCCTCTTCCCCCCCCCCATCAATCAGCAATGGAATGCGTAGCTCCTGCTCAAGGCCATTGGCGGTTAGTGTCAATCGAAGCGCTAAGCTGTGGCCCAACGTGTCGCTCGAGCACGAAGCTCCTGCGACAAGCGGTATATGTTGAGCGCTATAGTCCAGGCGCGCCAGCTCCAACAAGCGATCTTGTCAGCCGCAATCAGATGTGGAGCATGGAGCTCCTGTGACAGCTCAATCGAATGGCATGCAGCCACTAAGGGAGAGCGCAAGGCTCCTGGAAGATCAAGTTTATTGGCGGCTAGCTGTCAATCGGAGCACGAAAGCTCCTGTGGCAACAACCGCCGCGCTAAAGAGCGTGAAAAAAGGAGCGCGGAGCTCCTATGACAAGCAGCCTGCCTGCTGGACACAGAAAGGGGAGCGCGAGAGCTCCTGTGACACTGTGGGGTGCGAAGCTCCAATGTTCAGTTCAATGTCACAACTGCAGACGTGGAGCTTACTGGAGCTCTCAGCTAAATAGACCCAGCGACTCTACCAGTTAAGACACTGCATGGCAACTGGAATCAATGTGTCTGACTCCATTTGCAGTCTAAGGCCAGCTGCTGTTGGTGTAAATGTGGCCTCAGTCACTGTTCTGGCCCTATTAGAGGGCTGCTGAGAATCTTAGAGCCCTTGTGGGCTACTGCAGTGTTTCTGTGAGATCTAGATCCACTTTTGGATCGAGGTACTTTCCATGCAGTTATTTTAGAACCCATAGCCGCGTCAGCGCTCGTTCCTGCGCTGCTGTTGCCTGTCTCAGGATCTGCCTTTTTGAGCCTCTTAAGTTTTGGCGCCAAAGACGCTAGGGCTATGATGGCGCCGGTACTGTCATAGGCGACTGTCAGAAGATATGTAATGCTGTGGCCCCTGCAGCATAAATGGCGGATTCCAGGCAGGCCCAGTCAGTTTAGAGCGTGAAGCTCTTGTGGCCTGGATTAGCCACAAATAGAGCGCAAGGCTCTGGCCTTCCGACTCAATGAAGCGAGTTGACAGTGGAGCGTGAAGCTCCTGAGGCCACGGCCACTGAAGGCTGCCGCAATGTGGAACGCAAAGCTCCTGTGATCAATGGAGCGCGAAGCTCCTGAGGCCTCAGCCGCCTAAGATTGCCACAATATAGAGCGCAAAGCTCTTGTAATCAGAGGGAGCGCGGAGCTCCTGATCTTCCAGCCACCTCAATCGACTCGATTGACAGCATAAGACTGCCTGGCGGCTGAATTGTCAGCGGCGATTTCCAAAATGGAGCATCAAGCTCCGGAGGCCAGACCGTTAGGCTGCCGATAAACTGAGCGCGCTGCTCTGACAATGACTGTTTCGTTGGCGGCTATTGCAACGGCACACCACTTCTGTCGCTGGTAATTTGTGCTCTAAGGTGTCTTTGCTAGGCTGAAGCACTAGACTGCTGAGGTAATTTTCGGAGCGGCTGTTTGAAAAAGCACGCGACTCTTAAAATGGCGGCCACCTGACAGCTTGGTGAGCGGAGTGAAGCATAGAGCTCCTGAAATGACACTGCAGCGATAATGCAATGTAAGGCACGGGTCCCCCTTGCAAGGGGTCTGTCCGCTGTTAGATGCAGTGAAAATGGTTGCTGGGCACCCACTTTGGCTCTAAACCAGCGAAGAGCGAAGAGCTCCTATGCTGAGAGCGGCTGGGGCCGAAGCTCACCGCCGAATCAACCCAGCGACTCTACCTGGTGTAAAGGGAGACAGCTGGGGAACAACTCACAGTGAGAAATTGATAACTCTTCTTTCCAGGTAGAAATAGAATTCAGGAATGGGAGAAAGGCTTGACACTTCTGTCCTGGCTGAGGACTGAGTCGAAAGCTGGGAAGCCTAGCAACAGAGGCGGGGCTTTTCAGCTCTAACAGATTCAGTCCTATCAGCTGATCAGATGAGGTCAACCCATTCCTGGATGCTATCTCAACCCACTATGGAGAAGAGTAACAGCATATATACAATAGAAGATGCAATTATCATTAACTGCATGACCATGGATGATAGAAACCAAGTTTGATCAATATTTTCTAATATGAGCCTCAATAAAAAAAATTGACATTCAGAGAGATCTCTGGATCAAGGCAAGTTTCACTTTCATAAGCCTGTTTCATAAAAAACAGGTTCTGATGGAGCCACCAATATGTGTGCACCATCTTTTGTGGGAGAGCTCTCCAAACACACATCTAATTTGTCATTTGATTGAAGTTATCAATTGAAAAGCTGCTTGTTCTAGGGCCTTACATATTTTTTCCAGCAGTCAGTGAATGTTGGCTTAATATATTCAATAAAGACATGACACAATACACTGTTTTTGTCAATCTCTTTATTAATAGAACCTTACTGAAGTTCTGATCACATTGTCACATTGAAGGTCACCTTACTGCAGAATTACAGTGTGTGTGAAATATTCAGACTTCTCTCACCAGTGTATAGTATTTTGTTGCTATAACAAGCAGATCGTTAAACCTGCTTTTCCTAGCATCTGTAGAAGACTTCACTTTTCTTCTAGCTTCAGCGTCTGTTGTTTACATTGACACACAAGTGTTGGGGTTAAAGTCAGCCATGGAAGCTCACTGGGGCATTTTAGATCAGTCATTCTCAGCCCAAACTAATTTACAAGCTTGGTGTGTGTGTGTGTGTGTGTGTGTGTGTGTGTGTGTGTGTGTGTGTGTGTGTGTGTGTGTGTGTGTGTAATAAATCAATTATAAAAATGTTAACTCCTTCTATTCATTAATTAAAACAGTTCATTAAGATTTTGCCTAATTTGAACAGTTCATTAAGATTTTGCCTAATTTCCGCATGATGCCAAAAATGACTGTTATCACCCAATGATCAACTACTTTTGTAATAAAGTGTGATTGGTAGGCAAAACATTCTGAAAATCAAAGAATCAGATTTACAGCGATCAAAGGCATACATTTTAGTGACTCCACATAACTTTGTCCTTTTTGAAGGTCAGCAGAGTAAGGAAATATTTCTTTTGTTTGCTTCTTCATATACGTCGCAGAATTTAGCCTGCATTGATACAAAATTTAATAGCTTCAGTTTGTCAGGCATTTCTAGAAAACTATCATGATTATGGCTAAAAGTAGAGGGCTGTTATTGCAATACCATAAACATTACCCGGGAAACATATAACAAAAATGGTAAAGATATAAAAATGTTAAATGTTTAAGCCATAGTTAGCAATTCAATAAACCAGATTAAAGATGGTGTTTCATGCATACTTAACAGTTCCACAAAAAAGGATTCCCTCAAGAGACCTTTCTGCATATTTAATAATTTGACAGGGTTGTCCAGTTCTCATTCTACTGGATAGTTTGTATGACTTTAGAACTTGAGAGCCAGACCTGAAGTCAGTCCCAAAAGACTGACAACCAGCTAAGGTCTCTACCAGATTAAAATCACCAGAGATGATCACCACTGCAGCAATTATGAGTTTTATTAGAGATGCTTTTATTAAATGTTTTGGAAGAATAGATGACTCCATTTCACAATAGGAAAGTTAATCTTTTTCCCCAACTTTGTAAGCCTCTAACACAGTGGTTCTCAACCTTTTTAATGCCACGACCCCCCGCAACCCCCACCCCGCCGCCGCGACCCCCGCCCTGCCCCGCCCCCTCCCCGCACGCGATGAGGTGACAAAGGGGGCGTGGCACCAGGGGTGAAATGCTTCCAGTTCGGCCGTGCTTGCAGGTCGCCGGACAGCTGATAGCGCAAAGCGTTCTGCGCATGCGCAGAGGGTAAAAGAACTCAAATGGCGGCATCCGGGCGGGTGGGCGAAGTCTCCCACTTCTGTGACTACTGGCTGTCCGGCGACCCGCAGGCACGGCCGAACTGGGAGCATTTCCAAGATGGCGGGCTAGCGCACGCGGCGACCCCTGTGAAAAGGTCATTCGACCCCCAAAGGGGTCGCGACCCACAGGTTGAGAACCGCTGCTCTAACAACTATAGCAGCAAATTCTAGGACTCAGCTTCAAAAACCCTTATAGCAGTTAAGTATTGTGATCAGTTTTTTGGACTAGAATCCTCATTTGGTGCATAAAATTCAGTAGATAGTACTATAACCTCTGAAAGCATGTATCATGATAAAATTGTTAAGAGACCAACCAAACTTTCAGAAAAGGATAGGAATAATCTACTCCATCTCCTTGTGCTGTACTAGATCCTTTACAGAATTTAGAGTTGGCTATTCAACCTGTTTGAAGACTTGCACTGAAGGAAATGTACTTCAGACCACTGGCTGACAACTCTTGGCATAGAGTTTCTAAACTGGCATTTAAAGCTAATAAATGAAGTCTAATCTAAAGGTGTCCAAGTAATTGGATCTGGTAGAAGAGAACAAGTCCACTCCCTTCTTTATGTAACAACACTTTAACGTTAGACCTGAGAAAATTATGCAGCTAGAAATTTGCTTTTAAATTTCTTCAAAATGCTGATTTCTTCATATACTATTGAATTAGGAGTGTGTAGGTACTCCTGAAAAAACATTTTTTTTCTGAGTTTATACATGAGTACATTGTATTTTGCTGAAACCAGGTCACCATGTCAAATATCTCATTTATATATATCAATATAGAGATTAATTTTAGTACAATTATTGCAATATTCAGAATTAACATTTTTTCCTATTACAGATTGCTGAAAACCAGAATGAAATCAGTTTTCTGCATAGCCATGTTTATAGCTTATCGTGTGATCTCAACAACTTGAAATCTGAAGTCAATATGGCCTCTATTCCTCAGAAGGAAAAGGGAAAGTGATCACCAATATATTAACAATAAACTGTAGTTCAATGAACTAATAAGTTGAAAAGTAGTTAATTTTCCCTTATATAAATATCATTCTTTGAAAAGTTTCTTTAAATTAAGTTGTATTTTATACATGGGACTATTTTTTAAAAAAAAATGACTTAGAGAAATATCTAAAGATAAACTAGGTTTTTTGCTTCAGATAATATTTTAAGTACGGTATTTGTATATTCTCAAGATATTAAATATTAATTTCAAGGTATTTTTAATACTTTTCTCGTTATTAATGGATCAAATTCACATGTGAAAAGAAATTGTCACAAATTAGTACCAGTGAAAAAATAGGGCTTGAATGGTATTCTTTTTGACATGATTATGTTCAGCATACAACAAAACTGTGCAATGTTTTCATGATCAACCATCTCAAAGAGAAAATAAATTACCTTTTTTAAAAGTCAGAATTCTTTCCGTATTCTGCTTCCTATAAAGGTTCAGTTTCATCAACTCTTCACAATATCTGTAATGGTTAGGTTAGTGCAATCTGAATCATCCCATTGAGCAGACATTGAGTCCAAATTAACCCATTTATAAAGAGGGGAAATCTAACCACAAAAGTACATGGAATGTACAAACTTACAGCACAGCAGTATAAAGAGAAGAGCTTAGTGCCATGTTGCTGTTGTACATGTTCTACACAATTCTCTCTACAGCACCACTTCAGTAGAGAATCTATTACTTAGTATAGCCATGCAAATAATTTGAAAGGACACTTCAATTCCCACAACTTTGCAAGCAGGACTATATCATGCTAAAGATTCTGTTTGACTGCTTCAAAGATCTCCTGTCTCCTGTTTTTCTTCACAGGCAGTTTCAGCAGATCTTTTGTGCACACAAATGCATGAACTGTCAAGCTGAGAAAAGGTTTATATTAAATCATTGCATTTTACATTTCTGTTCACTTGGCAAGTTGCTATGATTGAATCTTTCCCTGCCCCAGCTCCAATTAATTGCCTAGCCCTACTACTCCTTTTAGCAGTTCTACTTGGTCTCTCTGCTAATGAACAAAACATACATGATTATGAATATGTCAAAATCTAGATGAGAGTGCAGAAATTAAGACTGCTGTTTGGGATGCATATTAAGAGTTCCCAGGGTGTTCTGTAAGAGAAAACACCATTTGCAAGAAAAGATAGTGACCCATCATTCAGAATGTTCAATTTAACAATACTTAGCAGTGTGCATATCCAGTTAGATGGAGCTGGTGGATTTTATCGTATGCTTCTGAATAAATAGAAGCGTACCATGCTCGATTGGGTGCTAAAACAATACACATATACAAAAAGTATTTAATATATTTTAAAATGTTATAAAGCCCTGCAGACATATATAAAGGAAAACTGAAATTCAAAGGGGCTTATATAAACTAATTTGATTGAAAAAATAAGTAGGTAAGCAAATTTGTGATTTTAAGGCTAGTAGCCAGGCTAAGCAAAGCAAATATATTGCCATAATGCCAAAATTCTTAAAAAGCTATAAACAAAGTCCAGAGCTAAACTAAGGCACATACTCTTAGGAGAGGGAGACTGAAGAGATACCATCTACATCAGGGGTCTCCAACCTTGGCAACTTTACGACTTGTGGACTTCAACTCCCAGAATTCCTTAGCCAGCATGTGCTGGCTGAGGAATTCTGGGAGTTGAAGTCCACAAGTCGTAAAGTTGCCAAGGTTGGAGACCCCTGATCTACATTATTTCTTGCAGTTTCTTAAATTGTATGCAGTAGCTTAAAATATATAAATAAATTTTAAACTATGGACTTTATTCTTTTTATTATGCTTCACATATTTAAACGTAACTTTTTAAATTACTATATTTTGCTTTAGTTATGTACATTTTCATACCGTAAAAGTGTATTTAGGAAATAAAGCTTGCTTAAATAAACATGCTTCTTGCCTGAAGCTATTTTGGAAAATTGCTTAATAGTAGTATAGCTAACCGTCCAAATCCAGCTTAAACAAAGGTACTAGATGGATTGGTTTTTAATAGCTGTGCAAAATGTAAACCCCAGAAATCTAAGCCAATTTGAGGATTGATGTAGAAGTTAGGATTCAACAATAACTGATCCTTAATCTGGTTTATAAAGAACTTTTTCCAAAATTTAAATTACCAACATTTTTCTTTCAATTAGTCATAACCAATAAAAAGATCAGCATAGAGACAACTACCATGGGGTAACAGTTGTTTAAATTTAACAGTTTTCTTTGATAAAATAATTTTGATAATGCTTATGTTTTGTTAAAGGAATAGCCAAAATGTCACACTTAAGATGTAATTTTTTTAAAAAAAAAGCCTGACTAGGGATGCAAAATGCACAATTTATCCAAAGCCAACAAAAAAACCTGAATATGTCTACAGATTTTTTTTTAAAAAAAAACCCAGAACAAATCACAACAATTCTGTAGTGTACCAAGTGTATATTTCAATTTACTGTATTTAATCTAACAACAGATTTGGTCATAATTTACCAGATATACACAAATGATTTAAGTAGCAAAAGGAGATTCTGTTTCAAGAGAGTAAGTAAAATACATTAAGAATGTAAAGCCAGGTCCAGTTTAAGCATTAAGTGAATAGTATGTTATAATAAAGCAGATTTAGGTGATTTTCGGACAAGATAGGTAGATCAATTGTAAACTATTTTATGGGGAATAAATGGGATGAAAGAAATCTTTATACTATAACTTACATATTCACAGAGCAGAACATTTACTTAACGTTTAAAATACTTCCCATTCATATTATATTTCCCCACTATTTTCTACTTTGGACCCCAACAGAATTACACATTACTCATTTCAGTCTAGAAGAGAATAAGATGTTTTCAGTTCTTAAAAACAAAACCCAAGAACTACTTATCTGTCAGGTTTACAGTGATGTGGAATCTACCAATGATGTATTTGGATAGAAAAGATTATACAATTTAATACCCATATGATTCAGTCTCTGTTTCATCCAGCAGAAACAGTGTCTAACATTAATCCATTGTTGTATTGAAATAAGGGATAATAAAGCTGTCTCTTTAAATATATTTTATATATATTTTATATATATATATATATATATATATATATATATAAAAACTTTGAACAGATGGAGCACCATTAAGATTCTATCTGTCAAAGCAATTAAGTTTACCACACAACTACCATAATTTAGTTCGCAGATATAAAATAGGAAAATATACTCATTTTAAAGTTAATAAACTCAAATATGGTGACCCTCAACTTATAATACAGTACTATCACACTGGCCTAGCTATGTATTATGATAAATGCTGTGCATATTTATTCACTGTGACATAGTAATATATTGAATGCAGTGTCTAAACTTCAGGTAGCTCACGTGCATTCAGGCTAGATGAAGCTGAGAATTCTAAGCATAAAAAAGGTGCAATACCCTCCCTTCCCTCAGAAAAAAAGGCCTGAAATCATTGGTACAATATAACAAGTTTAGAAAAGATTTATGGCTACAAAAATTCAAGTTTCAACTTCTCATCCAAAAACAGAAGCAAAGAGCATTGGGGATAAATAGCTCCAGCAATTATACTAACAATTTTCTTTTTTAAAAAAAGAAGTTCCAGCAAATTAAGCTGCCAAGTTAAAAGTAGTTTGTTTGGTATATAAAAGAACCCCCAAAATAGGAGAGAAGCAAAGATTCAGTTTGTGTTTACTTTAATGAAAAGCAAAGGGGCACAAAAAAATAGACAGCCTTATGTCTAATTTTTCACATAACAAAAACTAGACAAAAGCAGACAAATTGGGCTGGACTATTAAAATCAAAAATATCAATTACACTCCTTTTCAGATTCTAGGACTCTAAGCTTTGTGATGGATTGAGGTATACAGTAGTGAATAAAAGTAATAGCCAATAGAATAGTGCTAACAAAAACATAAATTAAAATATGGGCAGCCACGCCAAAAAGTGTCTAACATAAAGTTCTTTAAGTGACAAGGAGAACATTTCTTTCATTCCAATCACAATCTTCCTTGCAGTTTTAAATCATTATTAACATTTGGTGAAAGAGCTGTAGCATTTTGCAAACTCAAAAGTACTGAAACCTAAGTAACTCAGGAAATTAAATATCAGTGATTAGGTTTCCAGGACTTGTCAGCTACCATATCCTGACAAAATTAAGTGACACAGATTCATGTCATCCAGAAGCTGGATATTTAACTATTGGGGGAAGGGCAATGGCAAGAGAGGTGAGGTAAAGCCTCCTTTTAGGAAACGCGAGCCACTATGCCAGACTAGCCACTTTTGTTCAAAAACTATGATTGGAATCAAGGGAGCCATCTCCAAAAATTGCAATTTATTTCATCCATGTTAAGAGACACATGAATGATTAACATAGGCATAGTTAAGTACTATGCCAGATTAGGACCCAAATAGTAATTTCCTATAAATAATAAAAATACATTTTTACTTTGATAATTGACTGTAGGTGTGAGGACTCTATATAATTCAACCAAATGACTGTATGCTGTACAGTCCTGTGCAAATATATTTAAAAAAATTAATAATCCTTTTTTTGCTATAAGGCTTTAACCCTATAAATTTCACAGCAACATAACTTTCATCCAGCCTGTACCATATTTTTTCCAAGCCTTCAGTCCAAAAATTCAACATGGTCAGTCTGTATGACGTCAAAATAAAGCATCTATAAGATCAAATCTCCTCAGTCTTCTAAAGGCACACAGACTTCCCCAGATTCATCCCACCGAGTCTGGTCATTCTGTTCTTCTATATCATCAGGTAGCTCTTCATCAGCTTCCCCTACTTCATTTTCTTCAAACTCTTCATCTCTAGGAAAATCGGTGTCCTGTACCTGGTCTACTCCCTCTTGCGCTCCTGGCTGAGATTTGTCTGCACAGTCAACGCAAACACCATAACGCCGAGATCCATGTCTTATTCCAACGCTGGCTGCTAGCATGAAAATCTTCTTGCACACCATACATTTGTACTTCTTATCCTTTTTGTGAACCTGCATAAAGGATAGAATTATTACATCAACAGATTTAATATAGATTTATTAAAAACGATTTAGGCTTTGTAATTAATCCAAACTAAGATTTTAATATACTTGAAAGCCACAATATGGCTACACTCATATCCAAATTTTGCACTTCACAAGCAATGAAAAAAATACAAGCTTGTTACTTTGTTCTTGTTATATTTTTCAGCTTCTATTTCAGCCCCAGTTCCTTAGTAAGTTGAATTATAAATTATTGTATGAGGTAAAATTTAAAACCTAATATCAGAATTAAATATTAGTGACATGTCTCAACAATATTACTTCCTAAAGCAGATATTCAGCCAGCCTTTAACAAGGAATGCCAATCTTAAATTTCCTTCAGTTCTTGAGATTAAAAGGAAATAAACTCTCACCAACTTTCTTGGCTTTTTAATTACCAAGTACACATTGTAAGGTGTAGAAATCCCACAATGTATTCTTACTGAATCAGAACATGAGAAAATGGCTGAGATGCAGGTTTGTATTTATGCCTACTGAAACAAAAGCAGAGCAAGACTCTACATATTCATCTAAATCTGGTTACTGGTTCAACCAGAGCAGACCTCTATTCATACATTTAGTTTATCTACAATAGTAGCCTTTGTGAATAATGAACCAGAGAAGTATTTCCATTTTTGCAGTATTTAGAAAAAAATTGGGACAAATTTTTATTAATTATCCAATTTATTAATTTTGAATGTCTAAACATATTTTACAGGATCCAATCTGGGTCAGTCACCAGGACCAGAGGTTTAGTCTTCCGAGCTTTCGGACTCATGCTGGAGCCCAACCTCAAGGAACTTCTCACCATTATCCAATTATAGATGTTAGTTTGTTTGTCCAATAGGACAATATAATTCCAAATATTGCCACAGAGAATGCTGTAGTTTGAAGCAGGCTACTTATTTAAACACTTTAATTGTAAACTGCACAAATGTGATATCAGCTAGCAGCTTAATTCTATATGAAACATGATATACCAGAGTAATTGAATTACACTTATTAAGTTTTATTGTAGCAAATTGTAGATGTTACATACCAAGGAATGTCTTTTTACATGTTCTCTACGAGTAAACAGTTTTCCACAAATATCACAGCTGAAAGACCTCACTCCTGTATGAATGAGCAAATGTCTCTTTAGTGTTCTTCTATATTTGGCTACATAGTTACAGTGTGGACACTTCAATTTATTCATGATTAGAGAAGAATCACCTAAAGATCCAAACAAAAGTGATTTAATAAGTTAACAAAAATATTTTTCAAAATATAACATAGTATAATACAGTGTTTGTGTATGTGTATGTATATGTACATGTGTGTATATATTGCCATTTAGTGCAAAGCTAATCTGTGCATAGCCATAACACCCAAATTTATTTCACCCACATACCTTAAGTATGTTTACTTATAACTAGTTCATTCACCTTCATTTTTAAGGCGTTAAATTACTTGACTTCTGTGAGACCAACGTTAAACAGAACATAACAGCAATTTACCACATGATCGGAACAGGTTAGCAAAAGTGTGATTTCCAACTGTTTAGTAACAGCCTACATACAACAGCATACATGGTACTTTCTGAAAATTTTCCAGTGTTTAATTCATCCATTTTTAAGGTCATTAGAAAAGATTGGTGACAATTGCATATAAAGTGTTTCAGTGGCTTGAAAGTGTTTAGGCAATTATCCTTATTAAATAAACAACATAAAGTATACAAATTGGAAATTTTCTAATGCATACAGAAAAATGTCCTAGACAGAGTGATTTCTGTAATCCCCTAATTTGTAGAGGAAGATTTTCAGAAATGTTTCTGTTCAAGGTTTGCCAGAATGCTAATGCAGGTAGTCCTTAACTTACATACATTTATTTAGTGACCACTTGAAGTTACAATGGCACTGAAAAAAGTGATTTATGACTGCTTTTCCGCACAACTGCTGCAACATCCCCACGGTCACATGATGAAAATTCAAACCCTTGGCAACTGACTCATATTTATGATGGTTGCAGTGTCCCAGGGTCATGTAATCATCTTTTGCGATCTTCTGACAAACAAACTCAATGGGGAAGCCAGATTCACTTAACCGTTTTACTAACTTAACAATTGCAGATTCACATAGCAACTGTGGCAAGAAAGGTCGTAAAATGGGGCAAATCTCACTTAACAACTATCTCGCTTAGCAAAAACTGTTGGGCTCAATTGTGATCATAACTTGAGGACTACCTGTACTAACCCTGGCAAATAAAAGGCCCTCTAACTGAGTCAATCACTCATGCATTCTTATAGGTAAAGAAGTTCAACCAAAATTTTAGACAAAGCAAATCCCTAGAGATACTGTTTTCAATCTAAAATACTCAAAACTCTGTCCTCCCCCATTAATCCATCAGTTTAAATTAAAATTATGGATCCTGGAATTTTAGAGTTCTAATTGAAAACCAAATAAACACAACAAGAAATTTGTTCACCATTAGTATACTAATTAGTATAAAATGAATTGTACCAAAGTTTCAAAACTTTTTAAAATTGTGCCAGAAATTCAAAAAGCACATTTTTAATTGTAGCAGAGTTTAAATACATTTTTAAATTGTATGAATGAATGAAGATAAGGCCACACATATGATTAGATCCTCCAAATTCTGGGAAATTTGTAAAGACAGACTAGGAAAGCTTTTTTTCAAATTTGAGGGAAGCATTCCCTCATAAGAAATCTTTAGTAGAAGTGCCAGGACCTTCAAAATTCTTATGGTCTATGGATCTGCAAATTATCATTCAACAATAGGTATCTTGCTTAATAGTTACCATTGCAGATTCTTTCTAGGCAGTTTTGGATTTTTGGAGAATGGTGTTCACTTCTGATACAGTACAATTGTATTACTCTTGTTTAAATAGAAAATATAAAGTTTGAACAGAAGTTAATAGATTTGCTCACCATTTTCCCAGTTTTCTTTTGGCCAGGATTCAGGTAGCAATCCATATTTGAAATCATTTGAAGTCCCTGGTAGTAACCCAAACTTGAAATCATTGGTGATACTAGGAAATATTCCAAACTTGAAATCATTTGAGGTACCTGTTATGAGAGATTTTTTTTTAAATCCATTGTAAGATCTATACAAAAGACATAATATTAATGCAAATAAATAAACACCGATATTGTACATAAAAAACACAGACAGGCAGTCCCCACAAGTAACCCAGACCTGCACTATGAGGCATATTGAGATTCAAGGTTCAAAAGTGGTACATTAAACCTTGTATATGCTATATGCATTAATTTCACATCTTTGGGATGCAAAACACTTGACCTGAGTTAATTTGAGTATGAGTAGTAATTTTAGTAGTAGTTAATTTGAGTATTATCTGGTTCTATGTTACATACTGCAACTAGAAAATTCTACACAGAGTTCTACATTCAACACCCAGTCTAATATGTAATTTATCATGGCTATTTCATAGAGGAAACAAAAATAGATCACCTAAGTTTTAATTTCCTGTTTCTATGAACTTTCTATTTGGCTATCATGACTGACCAGAAGAACTTTCAGGGACAGAGCAAATAGAAGCATCTTTTGGTTGGCAGAACCTGAGAAAGTTATGATAGGAAGGGCTTAAAATGATGGAGGAATAGGGGAAATTTATAAATCAATACTCATTATGAATTTTGTTTTACTGAGGAAAGCTAAGCTACAACCAGCTCTCTAAAATGGACCTGTTATTGAGGCTAAAAAACCCTTAACAAATAAAATGAAAGATTACAGCTAAAAGAGCAAATCCCAAATTGTTTACAAATCTAAAAAATAGACTGAAATCAAAACAAGATAAATATAGAAAAATTACTCCTAAGAATGTCTTGAGTTAGATATTACTAGCAATTGTATTCAAAAGCTACATTTCAAAATCATTCAAATCTACCAGTGCTACTTCATATTTTAAAATCAACACTATTATTTTAAAATAGAGAAATGTTTCCCACAAAATGTCCCCTAACTCTCATATAAGTCTTAAGACGTACACCAAAATAAATTACTGTAGTAAATAATTGCTTCCAACATTCTTTTGCGAAAGCTTTAAATACAAAGTCCAATGTTGACTACTGGACTATTAGAGAGCTTAGTGCATTGCAATAAATAAATTTGAAAATGTCTAAGCAATAGCTAAGCAAAAATGTTACCTTGTTTTTATTCACGCGTAAACTAATGCCGCTTTAAAAGGTCCAAATCAGCTCTCATTTGGCTGGCCCTAGTTAACTGAGCTAACTGAAATGGAGGAATTACTTTTCTCATATTGAATAACTATGTATGAAAAAGGAAACAAGCACACTTCAGAATTTACTCGTCCACTCAAAATTTCTTCATAAATAAATAGGACCCATATGAAGCTCAATATTCAGTAAAGATATTAAAGGTAAAGATATGCAAAATGCAGAAAAAAAGCAAAAAAGGCAAAACATTTTCACATTACAGTACACTCTCACCTAATTTAACGTAACAGGATAATAGACTACAGCCTAAATCTCAAGCTTTAGTTTATCTAATTTATTTTTACTTCTTCCAATTATTACACATTAATAGAAATTAATTAAAATTAACTTGGCAATCATGGCTAAAGTAAACAAGTCATCATTTAATTTGAATGTCTGTCCAGAAACAGTCAGGACTGGTTATCTGGGCAAATGTGTTATATGACCCATTTGTCAAAGAGAGACAAGTTGCAATCTATTTCCAACATTCTTTCAGCTGTTCTTGGCACTTGTACTCAGAGTAGGTAACAGGAATGAAAACCTGGAAACCTATCATCACAATCTTCAACTAATGAATTAGTGGAGTCAGTTGTAATGAGTGAATGAAGAATGAATATTGATCTTCCTCTTATTTTCTATAGGCACCTTATACTCTAAATATCTCACTTCAGTAACAAAAAGAACAAAGAAAAGGAAAAAGCATTGGCTTAATTTCCCTAAAGCATAGCAATTTAGTACGATTTGGTTAAAACGTCTCTCTCCCAACAATCTTTACATCCATATCTCCTCTGCCTTTAATAGAAATATAAAATCTCTTTCAAGTTGGAATAAGTGACTTCATGTCCCATGTATCTTTTTGGGGCAGCAATAAGTGATTTGCCATTACAAGCAATGCTCAAGTTATGACCATAATGGAGCCTGCCCAATTTTACAAACATTTTGCAGTGATTATAAAGCAAATGCTGTGTTAAGAAAACCCATGGTTCGCTATGGGCGTGGTTTTGCTGAAAATCAAAGTGCTGATTTTTTGCAAAACCGTTGTAAAATGCGGTCATTTGTGGAGGACACCTTATGAACTGGGTCATAAGACCCCTTTTTCAGCTTCATCATAACTCTGAATGGTCATTAAACAATTGGTTGTAAGTTGAGGACTACCTGTACTGCTGTCTGACTTAATTTTTTAATTCTCCAGTCTAAACAATAGTATATTACTAGTATTCTCTGCAGATCTCTGATTTAAAAGTAATGACCAAGTCCTGCCCTCCTTAGCTTTCAAGCCCAGAGGAGGTTAGTTGGGTGTTACTGTTAATAGAGCAGCTCAACGAGATTGGTTAATTCATGTAGAGATGGTATATATTGGTTCCAGACTACAGACACAAGAAAATTATTCTACGGTAGGTATAAAGAGGCTAGTGTTAGGAAATAAAAGGAGGGTACAAAGGACAAAAGCAGTTAATGCAGTTGTTGAAAACTTAAACTTTGGTGCCAAATTTTTAATGTTTATTATTTTAATTGATATATGTATTATGTTGTTTTTAATTATGCTGTTTTAATTTTGATTGGGAACTATCCAGAGTGTGATATAAGATGGGTGGCTTTATAATTGTTTTAAATAAATAGTTATTTCCTTGTACCTTTATTTCACAATTAATCTTTTTTAACTGGACGAGCAGTAAAAGGATTCCTAAACAAGTAACACTACATTGTTTAGTTAAAACTTACCTCAATGATTTCAACGTATTTTCAGTTTAAGCCCCCTCCCCCAGGAACTTCATATATTTTGGTCTGGAATATTTATAATGTATAGAAACGTTCTGGGATGAAACACATCTGTGTTCATTGATGCCTTTTCCTTCCTGGCTTAATTCTAAGACAGGAAGAAGCGAAGCACAACTATACTGTTTTATACAGGTAGTCCTGAACTTAGGGCCATTGTTCAGCATTGTTTGAAGTTATGACAGCACTGAACAAATGAACCAATAGTCATATAATCAAAATTTGGACACTTGAGCTGCAAGCATTTACAACTCCAGGGGCACTTCCCTCCCACCCACCTGACTCTCCACATCTATACCCTTTGTGAGGCAGCTGCTGGCTGCACAAGGTTTTCTTCCCAAAGTCTCACACAGCAGTTTCCTCACAAGTCCTGAAGAAGATGGCCCATGTGGCAGCAGCTACCTCACAAAGGGCCAGTGCTGGCACACCTTGTCAACAATGGGAGCAAGAAGGTGGCAAAGTCAGCTGGGGTAATGTATAGCAGGGGTCCCCAACCCCCGGGCCGCAGACTGGTAAGGGTGCGTGGCCTGTTGGGTACCAGGCTACGCAAGTGGCAAGGCAAGTGTGCGAAACTTCATGGAGCCAGGAAGGTTGAGGATCACTGGTGTATAGGGTGGCAGGGGTGATTGAACTGGGGCTTCCCAGGGTGCAGTGCCTTTGTAGAGTGTTGCTGAGCTCCATGGTGCTTCCTGGCACACTGCAACTCTGGGACTGCAAAAAGTTCCAGAGTTGTGTACCAGGAAGCCCCTTTGGCCAGACTGGGCCAGGCTTTGCAAAACACAAAGGGACTTCCTGGCACACCACAGATCTATGGCTTTTAGCTTTTGGCAGCTCTAAAGGCCACGGTGCCAGAAAATCCCTTTACACTTGCACCAAGCCCAGCCCCAGCCTGGCCCAGCAATGCAACACAAAGGGACTACATGACATGCTACAGCTGCAAGTGTGTTGTATTCCCAGCTATGGCACACCAAGAAGCTCCTGAGCAACAGCATATTGTTATGCCAGCTTTCCTGAGCTTGTGCCATACCATAATCCCCCTTATAGCAATAGCACTTAGACTTATATACCGCTTTACAGTGCTTTACAGCCCTCTCTAAGCAGTTCACTTATGTGCACTGCACCAACCCTCTCAGGCCTCTACCAAACCCACACAGCACCTTTCCTCACCTGGGACTGCCACCTCTTACCGCTTAACCATCTGTGAGCTTTGGGTTATGAAGGCAATTGGGACTGCAGGTGATACAGTCAAATGATGCAACACGCTACAACTCCATTGCTTCGCTATGGAAATTCCAGTTCCAACTGTGGTTGTAAGGTTATAAGCAAATTACACTTGGTATGTTGAATTCTTCAATTAACTTTTGCTCAATATTTAGAGAATATAAAAATATTTCTTTTAATGCTTTACAGCATTCTCTAAGCATATTGAGTCAGCATATTGCTCCCAACAATCTGGGCCCTCATTTTACCGACCTGAGAAGGATGGAAGGCTGAGTCAACCTTGAGCTGGTCAGGATCGAATTCCTGGCAGTTGGCAGAGTCAGCCTGCTATACTGTATTTCTAACCACTGCACTCATAATGGTGGTAATATGGGGAAAACTTAATGAAGTTGAAGGAAAAATCCTATATTCTCTATGAAAATGCATAAGATGATACAGGAAAAATTGTTGCTGGATTCAAGTCTCCTTTAAATGTACCGTGGTAATTTCTACTATTAACTTTTTAAATTTATTTCTAGATTTGCTTTGTTTCCTGTTTTTCTCAGCTAATTATACTAAGATGTTTAAATACCTTCACAGATAGTATAATATACTCTTAATATTGGTTTTGTTTTATCTAAAAGCATACTAAATTATAAGTAGGCCAAAATACAATTCTATGTGTCAAATATTTTACATTACCCAACTATTAGAATTAGGATCTGATTTCAAATGCTATACACTTTTCAGTTTCCCCAAATGCCATTCTGTTAGTGGTAGGCATATAAACCAGATTTCAAAGATTTGAATTTTTTCCCTCTGAATATGCTGGCTATTGATGCTCCTAACAAAGCACTCTCATATCCTGTAGACAGAAACCAGATCTGAGCAATTCAGAGGTTCAAAAGAAGTATGATTTTTAAAAAAACAAATTGAATTGAACTGTCAAAAACAGTATCATATATGCCTGCACTCTGCATGTTGTAAAATATGCTAATAGTTTTGGAGGTTTAGAATTTTTAGTACTGATTCTATAAACTTCTAAACAGAATTCCAATTCTAAACATTATTACAAAGAAACTGTTTTGGAAAGTAAGTTTAGCCATTTTAGTATAAATGTGCGACTTTAGCTCCATCTTTCTCTCTATAGTATAGTTTTTGTAATTCTGCAGTAAAACCAATACTGCCTAGCATCAATCTTCACACCTGTGATTTATTCTATATGTTCATTTAAAGAAGCTGCATATTCTATGATCTATATGTAAATGACTCAATGATTTCAAAATTACAAGAGAAAAGGATGCTTTTGTATTTCAGAAGAAATGTAAAAAATGTTAGGATCTGAAACTTTGAAAAAGTAACTTGCTGTTGCTTTAATTAATTGTAATGTTTGATATCCATCATGCCAGCATTTACCTGCTACTTCTTCTTTGATAAACTGCAGATCTTCTGGATATTGTACTGAAGTCTGAGTAGCTGAGCAATCTTCTAACGGCTCATCATTACTGGGTGGTATATTGTAAACAAATCTTTTTGCACCTGGGTTTTTCCTTCTTGTTTTTCCAGGTTCTTGAAGCGATTGTCCCTGTGAACTCATATCATTCCACACAAAGACCTTTCCTTCACCTTGAGATTCATTTTCAGCCATTTCAGGTGAGCTGTCCTGGACCCAATCATTAATTTGGTAGTTTTCAGACTGGCTTTCATCAATGCAGTAGCCATCATTTTCAGTTTTTATGTTGCTTGCCAAGTTAGTTAGATTTCTTGTGGCCCAAAAACTAGCAACTTTCTGATCCCTTGAAGATAACCCGTCTCTACTCACCGATCTTCTATTATAATCCACAACTACAGCTTCTGGGGCTTCTGATTTTATGCTTATATTTAAGGCATCTTTGATAAAATTACGACAGGATTGCACAACCTCTGTCATCTGAAGGTAGCTCGCCACTGACATAACTTCAATTGCATTCTGGCTTGTAAGCACAAGGTTACCAGAGTATAGGAAGTCCAAGATGACAGAAAAGCCTTGAACAGCAACAACATCTAAGTAGGTAACAGTGGTTTGGTTACGATTTTCTTTGTTTGTAAAGCAATACAGTGTCTTGAAGAAACGGCTGCCTGCAACCAGAATATTTTTGTGAGCTCTGAAGACTCTTCCACTCACCACAATATTGACATCACAGAGAATGCCCTTTTTCCTTTGCTCATTTAATTCTTGCAATAGTTGATAGCAGTAAGAGTTCTCATTTGGCCTAATATTATAATCACAATCTCTCTCAGCCAATTCTGATGTTAATTCAGATTCCTGTAATTAAGAGAAGAGGGAGGAATTAAGATTATACATTTGAGTTGAGGCTTGACTGGTTTTAAATTCTAAATGATACTTTTAGGATTAAACAACCCAATTCTAAAATATTGTTGCTTTCTTTATATTATTTTATAGTTTAGTCCACTGCCATATATTTCCAGTTCAACAAAGCACGCACTGAAATTAATTTTATCACACATCAAATGTGATGACAGATAGTCCTCAACTTACGACCACAATTGACCCCCAAATTTATGTTGCTAAGTGAGAGATTTGTTAAGTGAGTTTTGCCCATTTCACAGTTGTTAGTGAATCGCTGCAGTTGTTAACTTAGTAACACGGTTAAGTGAATCTGGTTTCCTCATTGACTTTGCTGGTCAGAAGGCTGCAAAAGATGATCACGTGACCCCAGAACACTGCAACCGTCATAAATATGAGACAGCATCCGAATGTAAATCACGTGATCATGGGGATGATGCAATGGTCGTAAGTGTGAAAAATGGTCATAAGTCACTTTTTTCAGTGCCGTTCTAACTTTGAACGGTCACTAAGCGAACTGTTGTAAGTTGAGGACTACCTGTATGTACAAAGGACATTCGATTACATTATACTAATTTCTCAGTGCCATTAAAACTTCTGCTATTAATTGGAATATAACTGCTATTTCATTGCCATGTAATAGTAAATGCCCTTGTGCAATTTGCATGTTAAAAAAATATCACTGTGTCCTTGCTGAAACATCCCATCACAACAATGAATAAGACTACTTAGTCTAGAGAAATATATATGAATTTAAAATATAAATTCAAAATATAAATATGTGCCTTGCCTTTTTTCTCCTGGTTTTTTCTCCTTCCAAGTCACACCTCTTTAAGTATTTGGTGGCTACTTAATACCTAACATCTTTTCTTAAAATTAAACCTAAAGTTACCTCAATTATTTTCTTACTTTCCAGTTTGCTAACCACCCTCATCGTCCTTTGCATTGCTTCAGTTTGTCTGAACCTTTTTAAAATGTGATTTCCAGAACTGAACACAATTCTTGAGGTAGACGCTAAACAAGGGATTTTTACTTCCTGTATTTGGAGAACTATTCCTACTAATACAACCGATATTTTTTAATGTCCTTTTCCTAAGTTCCTTAGACATCCAACTCATATTGTATTCAAAATTCTTTTTACACACTTTATCACAAAGGGGGGTATCTCTCTTTTGATACCAATATACAGGTATACTTAAAGCCAGAAACTGAACAATAGTACAATTGCTATGTTGTCCTACCGTGTTTCCCTGAAAATAAGACCCTGTCTTATATTTTTTTGAACCCTGAAATAAGCGCTTAGCCTTATTGCCATGCACTCAAAAGCCCGATTGGGCTTATTATCAGGGGATGACTTATTTTGGGGGAAACAGGGTACTATCTAAACATACTGTATAGAATATTGATAATTGGAGTACATCTAATAGTTCAGCAAATAAAATTCTGCTTTGACTGGGCTCCAAAGTTCCTTTTGCATAAGAAGTTACTACCTTGAAAAGCTGCTTATATGGGTTAATTTATTTCCCCTCAAATGCATTACTTCATAGCTCACTGATAAATCTGTTAATTTACAAAAGTGCCTTAGTGAAGGAATCTTCCTCAACTGCTGTGTATTTTACTTTTAGCACTTGGCACCTAGACTTTAATACCTTTTGTTATTTTTGTACAATATATGCTTTTGTTATTGCTGGCAATTGTTTTCAATGTTTTCTTCTTTCCCAGAGTCACTTGTTGAGCTGGGTGGTCATACAAATTAAGTAAATAAATACATAAAACATTTGTTCATATATTGGAAATCTCATGTTTACTTTATTGTAATCACAGTAAGACAGACCATCCCTAATCTTGATCTAGAAGATACAGGTGATGCAGAATATGGCAGTAAGACAAGCAATAATTCAGATTCAAAAGACAAAATGCATTTTGGCATGTGCATCAGTGCTCATGCAGCAACTGTCAGAGAAATGCCTTACATGTTTTATGTCAGTTGCAGAGGGTAGCTGTGAACCCAGGAAAAGCTGCAGCTGCTTTAAGATGTTCCTGACCAATGCTACGTCAACAGTAATGCATCTGAATGCACAGCCCTATGATGCATAATATGTGATGCATATTACACATTTGCACTGACAATTGGTTAATTAATATTGAGCAAGATTAAAGTTTCTTCCCTGGAATATTGGTGCTCACTGAAAATTAAAAAACATTCCAGAAGCAAGCAGTGACAAACATGGTAACATTTTCAAAGACACTGTATTAATACAGTGACTAGAAGTTAAGATCAACTTGAATATCCTTAAAAAAACTCTAAATAACTTATGACCACAATGTCATTACTATACAGACTTAATCATCTATGACAAAAGAGCCTTGTGTATCTGTGTACAAGACTGATAGTATTTAGTTAATAATATTAGAACCACAATTCATTTGTGGTTGTACCGACTCCACTTTTGAGGGCACCAAAGCGATTTTTTTCTTTCATTGTACCAATACCATATGGGATAATGGACTGAAGATGCCTCCTCCTAATATTAAATTTAATTTCTGCTCTGGGTTGAACTATTTTTAAATAAAACTTAACATTTTCATTATTATGTATTATTTCAAATGTTTTCTGCGAGAAATTTTACCAGTGTTATGCTGTCTTAGTTCATTGATTCCCTACTGCTGTTTATTATGACAACTATATATCATGTTTCCCTTTTGTTTTTGCTATCCTCCATTTAAACATCCAGATAGCCTAGTGAGGAATAAAACCCAGCATTTGTAACTAAAACATATTTTTCTAATCTTCAATTTGGGACCTTCAAGATCTTTTGGTACTAAATTCATAACTTCTAGACAGTGTAAAGGATACAAGCTTTGGGAAAACTTCTATTTTACCTGGTACCCTATACATCAAAACACAGTTTCAATATCTATCATTAATCAAAGAGCTCATTCAATCCCAGTAATTGATATATACCATTTTTTTGGTAAAAAGTGTTAGAAGTATCAGGCATTATTATCCATTCCATAAGAACCAAGCTTTTTTAATTCTGATAATCCAGAAGCTATTTTCCTAAAAATAGCTATGTCGTATTTATTCTAGATTTCTACATAATCATGTATGACATAAATATGAAGGAAAGTTTGTTACTATCTGCTATTCGGTTAAATACATCCTGGTTTTACAGTGAAGACACTGTTCCTTCAAGATGTCTGATATGCAAGAAGTACAAATAGGAGGATTTTAATTAGCTTAACAATCTAATCCCTAACCTGATTTTCAGATACAAGCCCTAAGATTGAAGACTTATACCCTACATCTATTTTAAGGAACTTTAAACTGAAGAATGAGATCATCTTCTTGTCCCTATTTAAAATATATCCCACACACTCATCTTCCTGAAATTTGTTCAATATTAATATGTTATAAGGAATCTTTACAAAACCAAAGTATTTTCAACCATTTTGTACAGCCTAAAAAATATCTACAATAACACATCTAACCTTTGGAGAAAAATGCATTTCTTAGGATATTCATGCAGTCTTTTATCAGAAAATATTTTAAGGACACAACCTAAATATAATGCAGATTATATAATAATTTTATATTATCAGTGATACTTTTCCACATAATTCAAAATTGCTTCCATCACAAATCCCTGTATCTCTCAGTTAAGAGTATGAAAGTTAGGACAGCTTCTCCGACTATCAAATATAATATTTCTTATCAACTGTTATACTTCAATTTAAAAAAAATGTTGCTGTTAATATAAATGCAGGCACTAATGAAATACAGGGAATTATTGCATGCTAAGGGACATACACAATGCACAGAAAATAATCTAATATTGTTTCAAAAATTCAATATACAATTTGGATTTTAACAAACAAAGTGTAATTTGAGAAACAGGTTTTTAATTATAATAGTTAAAAAGTTGGATACAAACAATGAAAACTGTATATCACCAGGAAGTCCACAAGTTTTCAGTTGGCTGTTAAAGCCCACAATCCATGATTACTGTACCTCAATCTTGTGCACAGCAATCTAATTTTGCATCTGGCATTGTATGAATTAATGTAGGAATATAGCAAAACAGAACATGCATTTAGCAAAAATATTCCATTTTTTCTTTGGATTCTAAGTACAGTACAATAACAAATGTATATTAGATTGCACTGAGAAATATTTTGCAAAGTTTAGGGCAATAGATAATGGCTTGCTCTCCTTATCCTGAAGTAAATCACACTTCACCACCAGTCTTCCCATCTTTCTAAGGCAGTGCTTTTCATCTCTGGCAACATTATGGTGTGTTGGACTTAAAAGTCCCAAAATTTCCAGAATACTGGGAATTGAAGTCCATATATCATAAAGTGACTAAGGTTGAGAAACACAGTTCTAAGGAAATAAACACTTCAGCTATCATCTCATCCTTCTTCAGTACCTCTCAGCAATACCCATAGCATATATCTAAGATACAAATTAGTCTTGGAGAAAATGGGATATGCTGAGAGAATAGCAGCAATTCATATGCTTGCAGTTGGCTGTCTCTGACAAGGAATGAGGAGGTATTAATATAGTGCAGTGAATCATGAGAACTTAATGCTAACAAGTGAATAAATTTAAAATTGGCAAGGAAAGTTACTTAAATATTAGTTTAGATCGAATTTCCTATTGAAAAAAGTATTTATAAAATAATGGTCACCAACATCAAACAATGTTAATATAGTTCTGAATAATAATGTTTACACTACTTAAAATTGACAGCAATTGTAATCCAGCACCAAACTGGGGAACCCAATTTACATGATTTCTCCTATCACTTTGTGTTTTCTATTTTTTAATGTTTTATCAACATTTTTTTTATAAATAAAGAAAATCACTTGAAATATTCTGAAGGCAAAATAAGACCTGACACTTTACTGGGTGAGCTAACAGAACTTAAATATTGAGACTGTTTTTAGTTTGTATGAAAATGTTTTTTCAATAGTATATGGTATCTTTAATTAATCTTTGTATAATGTATAAAGATTAAAGATACCATATAACACTGATGTAGTTATTAAGCAGACAAAATCCAATTTAAGAAAGGTTTTTTTTAGTTTTTTTAAAAAGTATTTTCACTCACTCTGGTGTGTCTGCATCATATTCAGAAACAAAAGGGACCTTCACCATGGAAAATATTTTGGAAACTATATGGCTTAAAAGAAATAATTATAACAAAGTATAAGAAGGGACAATGAAAATAGTGAAAAGAACCAGATAATACCATGTTTTCCCGAAAATAAGACCCTGTCTTATATATTTTTTGAACCCTGAAATAAGCGCTTGGCCTTATTGCCATGCATTCAAAAGCCCGATTGGGCTTATTATCAGGGGATGTCTTATTTTGCGAGAAACAGGGTATATTGGAACTTAAATGGAACATCTACACAACTTTAGAAGAAATCAAGCGTCCATTAGATACAAAGAAACCAACTTCAGATCCCCAAAGTTTTGATGTTTCTTTGGATAACATTAGGTTAAGACATCCCATATAGGCTAGCTCACATTTATATCTGGGTACATGGTTGACTGGCTATAAATTTAAAATGATCTAGTTGTTCAATATTCAAATGCTGAATGCAAAGTCTACATTCACATATTTCTTGCTGTAATCTCATCTCTCAATTTATTCACCTTCAAAAATTTATTATTAAAATAAATGTTTTCAGTTATTTGAAATGTAGCAACTTTTATCACATTATTGTTATATTTTTATTTTGCCTTTCCTCCAGTGACTCTACGTGGAATGTAGAAACTCTCTTCTATTTTTCTCACAATCACCTTATGGGGTAGAGAAATAATGGATGGTCCAAAGTCCATTCATGAACTTCCACAATTGAGAATGGACTTGAACTTGCATTTTTATCGAACACTTTAACCACTATACCAAGGCAGACTCTTGGTTTTAATCAGAAGGGAAATGGAAAGATAGCTGAAATTTGGTAACTTTAACATGCAGATTTTCAAATGAGGAAATATAATTGACTTTAGTCTCATTTTTTTGCTTCTGAAGTATTGTTCAGTGAGTTGTTTACTAAGCAGAAAAATCCACATGACACAAAAAGGTAAAAAAACCACCTTAGCATTGTTAATAAAATAACAGAAATTTCAGCACATTTGAAAATATCAAGAATTACAAAATAGGGGTACGTAATGTGCCAGGTTCAATTCTCAAGAACTCTCAAGATTTTTGAAAGATTGATGTCACTACATTTATAGATTTGCCCATTATGAATAAACCTTACTGTACTATTTGAATGTAGTACTTAAATGGGCAAAAAGGATAGTTTGCATCACATGGTATAATACAGTGCCAAATACAGGGAGTACGATATATATTATACCTTACATTCACATATATTATACAAACCAATTACAGATACTACTGCCTACCTTGACTTGTACCTCCCACAATCAATGTAAGTAACTGCATTAAGAAATACTAAAGGTAACAATTATTGAACCTCAAAACTCTTACATGCCACCCCTTAAACTTTCAGTCAAAATTGTCGATTAAGTTTCCTTAAAATCAGAGAGCAGAATGAATTCCTTATTAGGGGGAGAACATGAACCAGGATTATAAAATGCCCTCAAACTCAGTCAATGCTTTAAAAGCCCTTTAAATTAATTCATACAAGGCGCGCTGCCCGACAACAAGGCTCTCCGAGGAAAGGAGGGCAAGCAAGATGACTTCTTTCCCCTACCACCACTGTCCAGTAGACCACGTTTCTCTTCCTCCCCCCTGCCCCAATTCAACTTACCTGCTCAGCAGTAACTGGCTCATTGAGGCGATGCTCAGCTGACAGATGATGCCTGAGAAATAGGGCACGTTTATAATTGCGGGTACCCTTGCAGAGATCGTCGTGACCCCCGCTGCTGCTGTTGTTGTTGCTGCTGCTGCCGTCTGTAGAAGAGGTGGTAGGGACGGCAGCCGTGCACCAAACACAGGACACCAGTCCCGTCTTCTGACAGTACTGTAGCCACGGGAACTCCTTAAGCCAGCAGCTCTGGAAGGAGACGTGCAGCTTCTGCAGGAGGGACTTGGGCCGGGTTGCCAGCGGAAAGTGTTGGATACTCTCCCCCTCCCCCGCGCCTACGCTGTTGACCTCCGCCTCGTCCCCCCCAGACCGCCTGCTGCTGCTGCAGCTGCCGCCCTCTGCGCCGCTGCCATCACCCAGGCTGCCCCCCTCGCCGTCTTCCTCGTCCTCGCTGCTGTCGCTCAGCGACCCCCCGTCCTGCACCAGCTCTTTCCCCTCCAGCAGCCCCTCCAACTCCAGCTCCTCCTCCTCCCCCCCGCCGCCGCCACCCCGCCCGTTCAACGGCCGCCGCGACCAGCCCGCCCCGTCGCAGCCATTGTTTGCTGCCGCCACCAAGCCCCCGCCACGGAAGGCCAAGGTCCGACGATTCCTCTCGGCGAACACGGGGCCGACCGGGGCAGGGACGGATGGAGCAGCGCTCGCCGAGTCCGAAGGAGGGGTCGGCGAGAGCTCTTTTCCGGCACTGTCCGCGGCCTCCACCTCGGCCACCTCCAGCTCCACGGTCTCCAGCTCCACTTCCTCCTCCACCCCCTGGCCGTTCAACTGCTCGCCTTCCTGACGGACCCAGGCCTCGCCCTGGCCACTGCTGCCACCACTCCCGCTGCTGCCGTTAGCTGTCGGGCCGCCGCCGCCACCCCCTCCACCTACGGTGGTAGCGGCGGTGGCGGCGCTGACCAGGCCTCCCCCCCGGAACGCCAAGGTCCTGCGGTTCATCTCGGCGAACATGGCGGGCGACCACGCGCCCCCCGCCCGCCTGTCTCCCTCCCTCGCGCCCCCCTCCTCCTCCCGCTCCGTCCCAACTGTCTCTCTGCTGGCCCCCCTCCCACCCCACAACTGATCGCTCTGGGGGAAAAGGGGAGGCAGAAAAAGCGGCTAACCAACCGAAGCACCCACCCGGCCAGGCAGTTTCAGTCAGTCAGTTCGCCGGGCCGCTTGAAAGCGCTTTTAACGGTTGCAAGAACAAAATCTTATCCCCACGCTCCAGCCTGCGTCGCTGGCACGGCCGCCTTCGTCGTCGCCTCCTCCTCCTCCTCCTCCTCCTCGAGCGCTTCCCCTACAATAGATCCAGCTCAACCAGCAGCAGCCCTTCCGCCCCACCAGGCCCCGGCCCAGGTCGAATGGCAAATGAACAACGGACTGCGCCCACAATGCACTGGGGCGGCAATAGCGGCCGACGCCGCGGGGGAGGGGAGGGGGAGGGAGAAGGCGAAGGAGGGGGCGAGGAGGAGCCCGAACAGCTGGCGAGTGTCAGGTTTTATTGCGCGCCCGCGTCACGCCCGCCGGGCGACGCAGGCTCGCCCGGGCTTGGCAGGAGTTTTTGCCCCCTCAAACTTTCGTCCCGAAAGGCTCGGCGCGCTTTCCCCCCACCCCTCATTTTAAGGAGGCGCTGGCACCCCACCCAACGGAGGCTCATATATGAATCCCCACCCCTTTGACATCATCACCTTCCAGCGCCCAGTAGTGGACATCTTGGGTCCCTCCTCAGTGCAATTCCCTGTCAGGCCACCACGCCTCGTTGGTCAGCTCTTTCGCCCGTCCCGCGCACTTCCACTACTGGCCCCGGCTCTGCCGAAAGAGGGTCTCTTCCCCGCCCAGGTCTTTTACATTCACCCCTCCGAGGAAAAAAAACCGACGCTTCCCCCGGCGCGCACCACGAGCCATCTTTTCTTCGCCGGCGGGAGCAGCGGCTGGACAGCCCCTTCACCTGAAGCGCACCGGGCGCTCCCTCCCACGGCCTCCTAGGGAGAGCCTCGCGTGTCCTTGAGCGCCGGCGGCCACCGGGTTGCGAGCTCGGAAAGGCCGCCCGTGGGCTACGGTGGCGAAGCGCTGGCCGCCTCCGCAGATGAGCAGCAGCGGTGTGCCAGGCCCTAGTAATTACTTGGAAATTGCACTGCCGCGAGTGCCTTTATTTCTGTTCTTGAGAAACAGGGAATTTAAATACAAAGGTCACGCACGTGCTGCTGCTCCTCCGCTGAGCCAAGGCTTTTCTATTGACGCGGCCGTTGCCTCTTTGGCAACCGAGGGTAGCGCTGCTTTTTCTACATGTTGCTACTTGAACGGCTTTCGAAATTTGGGCTTTTAAAGTTTGCGTTCCCGGCGACTTAAAAGGTTGTTAAGCGAGTTGCCAGGAGGCATAGGGACCGGCAAAAGGAGAGCAAGAGAAAGGCGAAGAAGCGTTGCAAGCAGATCCCGCGCAGGCTTGCGAGCGCCTGAAGTCCATTGAAACGAAGGTTCCCTTTAAAAATAAGTCATTTTTAAAGGAATTGATCGTACCTCAAGGAGCGGATATAGGACTATAAACCGCCCGCTGCTGTCGTTTCATTGGAACTTCTCAGAATTGTTGCCGACTATTTTTTTAAGCTCCCTGCTGCTTTTCACTAAGTAATTGGGCTTTCTCCAGAGCGTAAATGTGGAGGATGTCTGAATCCTTTAGTTTCATCTCTTTCCCCGAGAAGACATTGTTCAATAAAACACACTTATTCATATGTTTTCACTCTTAAAACTAATTTTAAGACATTTTCCATGTGTGTGTATACACTGTATATATGAATACAATTAGATTATATCCATAACTAAAATAATCTTGACAAATGATGACATAACGCTTCAACAACGAGGAAAAAAACCTCCAACTCATTAATTTTAAAGGAAGCATTACTTCCCATAGGAGAAAGGAATATCTCTTCCACTGTAATACCCACAACTTATCATTTTTTATAAGTAGCATTATCTGCACTTCATCACTGTCTGATTATGTTTTAATTCTTCTGACTGATTAAATGACTTAGGTTATACTGTCTGTTTTTAAATTTTATGGAACTTCATTATTAACAGGATGAGGTGGATATACATTTAGAGTCAGGATGTATGCAGGGAGAAATATGGCTCACTTATTTTAATTGGGTTATTTCTATGCAAGTAACTCTGATGCATGTTTTCCTGAACTTCAATTTGGTGGATCCCTGAAATCAATTTTCAAGCTTTGTTTCACAACTTTTTTATTATGATACTGTGGATCTAAACAGACTTTCTATGCTCAGTAGCTTCTTGATTCTCTGCCAAACAAGAAGCATTAAATTCTTATGCAGGAGCAAAATTGCCCATGACTAGAGGGAAAGGATTTTTATGATCCCATAATACAGCCTTCCACTGTGATAGGTCTCTGTCATTATATGGATTGCAATAAGTACCATACTGTCGATGATGATATTGTAGATAGATAGGTGGGTACATCGATGGATAGATAGCTGCAAGTATACTGTTAAATTAAAATGACATACTATATATGTTAGCTTGAGAACAATAATTTAAATATATTGATAGAATCAATATTCAGCCAGCTTCAAAGCTGCAGTATGGACTCGCTCTAACTGACAAAAGCAGCAAGGAACTAAGTTGTTTAAAATGAGAGTGGGATTCTGGTTATTTCCCAGATTGCTAATACCTAGGTCACTAAACTGAAGAAATATTTTTGACTAATCATGGATTTTAACTTATTACTCAAATATGGACTACATTTGCATATATTGGCATGCACATATATTCTGAAAAAAACATTTGTTTCATTTTGTTCACATGTAAAATATGATCTCAAATATTTTAAATATCCCCAATATTTGTCTAGTTTTTAAAATGTTTTGTTTAGCATTCTATAGTATATAATATAACACACTAAGGTTAGAGTGATATTGTCTACTATAGAGAATATATGGTCACATTTTTCCTTTAGAATAGATTTCTGTTGTATATTATTAAGCTGGTGATTTAAAATGTAGTCACAAGCCAATCATTTAAAATCAGCTGATCCTGATTAACTATAGCTTGAAGCGACAGCCCATTAATTATATTGGAATTTTAGGCCGCCTATACAATGGCCTTTCAAATGTAAACATTCCTTTTTCTTTACTCATGTTCAGTAAAAAGATACATTGACTTAATCTGCAAAACATGTCTTTCTAGTTAGATTCCTCATCCGGATTCTATCTAGGTACTAAAACTCCAAGTTCCTCCTTTAAATACTCCAGGAACATTTGGATCATTATTTTGTACCAAATTGTACTTTGGGGATCAAAATGTCAGTCTAATAATGATTTGACGTTAAAAAAAATAATTTGCTTATGTTGGCTAGATAAGTTTATAAAAGCAAGATTTGAACCCGGAACTTTGCTATTCATACTGTACATCTTACTCACTGTTTAAGTCTACTTAATATACATTTAGAATTTCTAAGAATGGCAAATACTTCTCTGCAACATTTGGGGGATCCGGTTTTTGGTAATTATGGAACATACTTTTGAAGTAGGAAAATATACCCTTTTCATTAATAGCCACATTTTTTTCTCATTTCAATTTCATTTCAGTTTCAATTTTCACAAAAATGTACAATCTAAAATTGGATGTAATTTAGAGAAATATTAGACCAGTAGGAATATTAATTAGTGTGTTATGTGAACACAGCTTTCCTGGGAAAGGAATACCAGAGACTAGATTCTATTTTTCTTGGCTTATCACCTGTCTTACTTTAGTGATGATGTACAGTTTTAAGTATTTTTATATGTGACTGGAATGCTAATTGGGTTTGCATATGGCACAAGACTGGGTGGGTAGCTAATATGCTAAAAGACCAATTTAAAATTATCATGATGGTTAGAAGAGTGGGCTGAAAATCAAATCAAATTTAACAAACAAATGCAGAGTTCTTCTTTAGGAAACAAAAACCAACATGCATATGTGTAGAGAGGAAAATACTGCTTATGAAAAAGACTTTGGATTAGCAATTGATTATAAGTGGAATGAGAACCACTTTGATGTAATGGTTAAGGCATCAGGCTAGAAAAGGCAATGGCAAATCACTTCTGAAAAACATTACCAGCAAAACTGCTGTTCTGTCATTCCAGAGTTCACATCATGGAATAAACATTTAAAGTTATAGGAAGGCAGATTCCAGATGGATTTTTTTTTTAAAAAATGGAACAGTGAGAGCAATGCATCATAAGAACTAACAGTGGTTCATTTCATCAGATAGATAGAGCATTCCCCTGGGAAAAAGTCCATAAAAACAACTTTTTTTTGATAATGGGCTGGGATTGAAGGAAGTGGAGGAAAAAGTAGATGCAAAATACAAATTACTTGCAGATAGTGGTAATTAATGGCACAAAGTTTATGCATAACAGTGTTTAAACACAATCATAGATTATGTTCTGTGATTAATGTTCTTAAACACAATCATAGATAATGTTCTGTGATTAATGTTCTTGCATTAATTAACATGTAGGTTGGTTTGGTCCTGACATTAAATTGAAATGTGATAGGTTTAGTTTTGAATTAGCAGATTGTACACCATTGTTACTTAGCATGTTTTACAAACCCAATCAATTGATTTATTAATTAAACCATGAGAAAGCAATCATGGCTTAATGTGATGTGTAAACTAAGTGACAAAGTAATAAAACTTGTTCTTTAATTTGCAGCTTGAATTCTAGCTAAAACTGGTTTAGAGTGAGTGAAACTGATTTTGTCCTTGGGTAGCCCTTGCGGTACATTGATTTTAAACCACACAGAACTTCAGTGATGATGATGGCCCCTCGAATTGTTCTTGGAAGCAAACCAGAAATTAGTGCAATTGCTGAAAGACTGGGATGTGTGAACTGCTACATCTGAATCTGATTACAAGAAGAAAAAGAATTGGATTAGAATGCCTCAGTTATATTGTGAGATGGTTGCTGTGGCTGTCTCTGGACGCTAATGTCAGAACCACATCAGGGTACTTCACTCTGAGCTTTAAATGCACTCGTGCTGCTCCAGGCAATGACTTGGAAGGTTATAGAGTAATAACTAGGCCCCATTTCATTACCTGTCTTGCTCTCTTAACTGAAATTGCTTTTCCATTCAGTTTTTAGGCTTGCTTAGTATTCTCCAGTCACAGTGGGTAACAATACCCAACCAACATTGATTGATCATGAAAAAAACAAAGCAGGGTTTGACTTGTTTAAAATTTGAATGAAAGGCTACCAGGAAATTCCATTGATATTTTACAGTTAGAGAAATAAAAAAGATGGAGAGACTGGAATGACCTGCCTAGTGTGTTCTCCCAAATCCAACATGGCTCTGGTCATATAATCATTCAAGTTCATCTTGAAAGACATTTACTTTGTATGTGTTTGAGGTGGCAATCAAAGGTCTGTTTTCAACAAAGGGGAAGCAGCATAGAATCTTAGGCCATTTCTCTTTGAATTACTTATAACAGCTTCTAGAGCCACCCAGCCACCAAAGTACCACTAATGAGTATAAATAAATGACAGCCACAGTGGAGCTTCTTCTATACATATTGCCATATAAAATTACCTTATTTTGCATAATGTTAGAGCTATAGTTGTTCTAGGGAATAATTAAGACTGGGCTACACAGGCAATTGATTATAACATAAATAAATACAGACCTAATCTGTATTTCAAGGGAGGAATATAATATAGCCGTTGTGGCGAACCTATGGCACACGTGCCACAGGTGGCACGCGGAGCCATATCTGAGGGCACGCAAGGTGTTGCCCTATGTCAGCTCCAGCATGCTGGCCAGCTGATTTTCGGCCTTCCGGAGGATGGGGGAGAGGGCATTTTCGCCCTCCCCAGGCTTCAGGAAAGCCTCCGGAGCCTGTGGATGGTGAAAAACGGGCCCAACGGGCCTACCGGAAGTTTTGAGGCTTCAGTGAGGCCTGCGCGCATGCGTGTGGGGACAGCGCGGGGTGGTGGTTGTGCGCACATGCACGGGGGGGCATTGCATTATGGGTATGGGCACACGCGTGCGCGCTATCACACACGCGCGCGCCCTTTTGGCACCCGAGCAAAAGAAGGTTCGCCATCACTGTAATATAGGTTTGACTATCTTTATTTACATGTGGGCTGCAAAATCCAGACCATCATTGGATGCAGCAAAATAATAGCAGTTTGGCTATATCTTTGATACCATCCAGTGATTTTTGTAGCTCATGTATATGCCTATTCCATATGAAAAAAATTATGCATAGTAATGCATTAGATACATTAAATTCAATCCCATTAGCCCTTTAATTCAATGGAATGCTAAGCTTTTCTGTTTGATGAAGACTTCCCTTTCTGTATGTTAGTAATACATACATTTTATATAAACAATCAGTGTTCTCCCAAGGCTCTTAGCATTAATTTTCTTATCTATAGTGTGCCTACTTGGGATTTCATTAAATAAACAAAAATAATCCAAGCTATGTTTAAATATATTTTGATAGATATCTACTGATTCCTAGAAACGGCTTTTCAAAAATGCTTGTTATATACCAATGTTAATGCCTAATATGCTATGAAAGGTTCTGGTATATCACATTTTTTACCATTTTTTCCTTTTTCATTGTAGCTCACCTCATTTTCTCCTACAAAATTGGTATAAAGACTTGCACATTAATCAAATCATGTTTAAAATCATAGTTTGACAAAGCCACAGTTGATCGGATTCACACTCCCTACTAAATTTAAATCAAGTAAAATTTTAAGATTCCTTTGAGTCAGTTTTTGACTCCTGGTGACTGCCTGGACTAGTTCTTGCAGTTTTCTTGGCAAGGTTCTTTGAAAGTGGTTTGCCACTGACTACTTCTTAGAGCTAAGAGAGAATGACCGGCCCAAGGTTCCCCAAACTGATTCGTGTCCAAGGCAGGACTAGAACTCATGGTCATCTGGTTTACAGCTTGATGCCTTAACCACTACACCAAACTGGCTCTCAAAATTACATAACAACACATTATAATGTAATATTTGTTATACTACTAATTGCTGATAACCAACATTCTGTGAAAATGAGAGGCTATTCTATATACTCCTTTGAACTCAGTGGTAATATTCACTCATGAACAGGGTTGCACTGAAGCCTTTTAGCATTTGGGGCTGGTGTAGTCAGATAGAAGAAGGATTTCTTAACATACTTTCCAGAATAGGCTAGGTTCTAATGTGGCAGGGAGTGGTTAGACAGATATAATGAAGTAGACAAACTGATAAATGCAACAGAGGAATGAGGGCTGGAGGTTTAATACAGTGATCTATGTTCCTGTGCAGAAGCAAATGTTATTGAATTCAGAAGGACTGCAATCTTAAAGATTTTTTTCCTTTCCCCCCTTTTTAATTGTTGTACTGCAGGTTCTCTAATCTCAATGGCACCATTGTTCATGCTGGCTTGTCATGATGGGAATTGTAATCCAACTCCTTTGACTGCTTAGAGGACTGCATTAAGTCAAATGGACAGTAGAGCAGAAGAAGGATTGTTTCTAACTTCAGTTTTCTAAAAGGATGGGCTGCAGAACAACCACCTGGGTCAGCAGGCAAGTCTGTTCTCTCAAACGGTTTTGTTGGCTTTTAAAAAAAAAAAAATTAAAAGATCACCAAGTGCTGTTGTCATTGCAGAAAGAGAAGTACGGATTGTCCTGAATAGTCACTGTTCCACGATACTGGTGCAAGATGTCTCACGGAAAATATGGAAAAAGAAGACATATATTGTTAATGGTAATTATCAAAACACACACAGACACAGTTCTGCCAATAGAAATAAGATAGTGAATGCAAAGGAAATCACACATATATGTGCACTGTAAAATTTTTTTGATGTATTTGGGCACATCTGCTTGGATTTTTCTGTCTTAAAAATGAATGAATATTGTTTCAGATTAGCTCTAGTGCCCCATCTGCAGATGAGTAGTAATATTTCTTACAAAGATGCTGAAGGTTTTTTCTTTTTAATAACAAACCTTTTTGTGGGCTTGGACCTATCTATTCCCCAACATTCAGTATTTGTTTAAGCAAGCTGAGCTTTTCAATTGTGACATTTTGTCACTTTTATCTTCAGATGGCACTTCCACCTCATATTTCATTTTTTAATTTGATTCATTCACATTTCTAAAAATATTAATTATAGTCCATCAACTAACAAACATTGTTGGCTAAAAAAGAGCAGCAAATAAAAATTAGTCAATAGGGTTTTTTTTCATGGAAAGCTATAACAAATTCATTTCTCCTTCCTCTTTAACTGTATGATATAAAATGTTATTGTAAAAGATTTTTTTTTTCATTTTTAACCATTGATCTGTAATTAGAAAGAGAGAACTGGTAAAGTTTTCAAAGGAAAGTGAACTGTTCTGGATTAAAATAAAAAAAAATATTGAGCCATTTTGGTGTACTGGTTAAGGCACCAGACTAGAAATCTGGAGACTGTGAATTCTAGTCCCACCTTAGACATGAAAGCTGGATGGGTGACCTTGGGCCAGTCACACACACACTCAATCCATCTCACCTCACAGGGTTTTTGTGGGGAAAACAGGAGGAAGAAGTAGGATTAAGTATGTTTGCTGCCTTGAGTTATTTATAAAAACAACAAATGTGGGATAATTAAAAAAAACAGGAAAGGATACATTCAAACTAATTAAATTAGCATTAAATGGTAAATATATTTCAGGATAAGCAAGCAGAAAATTATATTGTGGCCAATATATCTTAACTTCAGAGGGCTAAACTTCTGATGACTAACTAAAAAGGATTATGATAGTTCTAATATTTATTTTACTGAAAGTTTCAATTCGCTATTCTGCAGCTCTGGGTAGAATCAAAGGTGAATTCCATCATGCCTTTGAATCAGTCTTGAATCCTTCCTGGCAACTATATGGACAAGTTCATGCAGCTTTCTTAGCAACAGTTTTGGAACTGGTCTGCCTTTTTCCTGGAATGACAGAGAACTACTGTCCCAAAGTCACCCGGCTGGTTTGTGCCTAAGGCAAGGTTAGAACTCAGTTTCCTGGTTTCTAGCTCAGAGCCTTTTAACTACTAAATGAAACTGGCTCTCTGTTGTGATTGTATTTGGAATGCATTGTATCCTTTTGGTTGCCTCATTTAAAAAAGCAGTATTGTAGAATTGAAAACGAGTACAGAAAATGATATTATTTCACGTCTAAAGCAATGAGGCAAACTGACAAGATTTTGGAAGTTTTAGGGCTTCAGGCTGCAAGTTCTGGGTTGCAAAAATTCACATGACCATCACAAGGAGGCAAAGATTTGTTTGTATCACTTTTCTGTCATCTACCGGTAGTGGTAGTCTGGATTTTTGTAGGACAAATTGCATTAAGGTTGCGGGTGTGGGTGTATTTCACACTAAAAAAAGGCTTGTTAAGAACTATGATAGTTGATGCATTGTGGTCATCCCAAGAAACAGAACCACAATAGATTCAAGACAAAGGTTTTTCACGGAACACTATGTTGTGGATTTTTAAAATTACGATATAACAACCCTGCTTTCATACCGTATGTATTCATAGTTGGATTCACACAACCTAGCTAAAATGTGGCTGTCTACTTTGAAGTCCAGGATGAGATACAGACATAGTCCCAGTGGTGACTACCAACTTTGATGGCTTTATAAAGGAATAAAATCAGATCAATTCAATTCCAGATGAAGGAAAAGATGGTATCCCTTTCTATTCCTTATATAGCAATTGATCATACTGAATGCTGAATGTTATTTCTGTATTGGAGAGGAACAGTATCCTCCACTATATCTGAATAAAATAAATCAGAATTTAAAAACCCTGCAAAAATTACTTTCTATATGTCAGTGACATAACAATATGTGTCCCTCAAACTAGCATTTGTACAAAAAGGTTTACAGGTAGTCCTTGACTTACAACAGTTCATTTAGTGACCATTCAAAGTTATAAAGGCACTGAAAAAGTAACATGACAGTTTTTCACACTTATGACTGCTGTAGCATCCCCATGGTCACGTAATCAAAATTCAGATGCTTGACAACTGATTCATATTTATGATGGCCGTAGTGTCCCAGGGTCATGTGATCCCCTTTTGCAACCTTCTGACAAGCAGAGTCAATGGAGAAGCCAGATTCACTTAACAACTGTGTTACTAACTTAACAACTGCAGTGATTCACTTAACAACTGTGGCAAGAAAAGTCATAAAATGGAGCAAAATTCACTTAACAAATGTCTTACTTAGAAACATAAATTTTTGGCTCAATTGTGGTCATAAGTCAAGAACTACCTGTATTTCATTCTCTTTCTTTCTCCCTATTTAAAAAAAAGAGCACTTTCTAGAAGGGTTTTCTGAACAGGGTCAGTCTAATGGTGACTGAAGCAGAAAAAAGTTCCAAGCTGATTAATTAAACTTGCCTTGCTATTTTATAGATATAAGTGACATAGAATGACCAAATTATGAAGAAGTCAAAACATCCCACAATTGAATGAATAGCTCCTGTATGCATAAAAATGCTTTTGTAGCTCTGTATATTAAGCTAAATAAATAGAACAGGATTCATGTGTGGCATTTATTAAAAGTACGTTTGTAACTTCTTCCCTATGCATTTTCGTATCCATCAGTTCTACATTTTGGTCAACAAAGGTCATTGAATTTTCAAACAGAAAAATTTGACAAAGTATCCCCAAGGAAAAAGCATAGATCTGGAGGACCTTTAATTCCAAGTATTATTACCATTAGCTATGCTTCTGTATGGTAAATTGAGCTATAGTTATGTAATTAGATTTTTAAGATATACACAAAAAAACTGAATTATGAACCCCACCTTCTGGGTTTGCACCACTTGTTAGGCTAAAATGTGGTAAGGGGGGGAGTTCTAAGTTCATACATCTTAAAGTTGCCAACATTGGTCTAGTTGTGTGAAGACAGCTAGTTTGGTGTAGACACTAGGCTAGAAAACAGGAGATGGTGTATTCTAGTCCCACATTAGGCACAAAACCAGCTGGGTTACCTTGGGCCAATTGCTCTGCCTCAGCCCTAGCAAGCAGCAACGGCAACCACTCTGAAATCTTGCCAAGAAAACTACAGGGACTTGTCTAGGTAGACAATGACTTGATGGCACAATAGATAGAGCAATAGAGTATGCCCAATGTACCTCTTCTCATATAAGACTCTAGATTTCCTTTTTGCTCCTAGAGGGGCCCTGTCTACCTTTATCTTCTCAGCCTTCTGTGCCTTTTAGATGTGCCTTTATGCCCATGTTCATTTCTTTCTTGCACATAAGAAAGTTCTTATTTATTATTTATCTGGTTTTTTTCCCTTTTCTCTAAGTCTCCAGTTCTCCAATTTTATTCTTAAAATGTTCTTAAAACATAACTACCTTATGAAGTAGCTGTGAGGTAGAATAAAAATAATAGACTGATTCAGTGAATTATTTGAATGCAAATTTGAATCTGAAACTTCCAAGTCACAAGTTAACATTATAATCAATATACATTTTTGTCAAATTAATCATCTTCCAGATGTATGGACTTCAGTCTTAAACCTTATTTTAAACGAGAATTTTTACTTCTTACTGTGGAGAATATACAGTAAATGACTCAAAAAGCAAACTGGTGATCTGGAAAACAAGCTTAGATTAAGAAATGTTGTGTCAATAGGCAAAAGAAAAGAACAGAGGAAAATACAAAGATACTCTTGTCACACTAGATTATGACAAACAGGGAGGAGAGATGAAAACTTTTAGCTCTCTCTTTGTGATGGGTATAAATCTGTGAGAAGGACATCAGGCAACCAAAATATAAATATTCTCTGTTTGCTTTTATCCCACATAAATTCTACTGACATTTATTTATCACATTTTTGAATCACCTATCACCCTCAGTGTACAATAAAATGATAAAACATAAAACATAAAAATTCCTATTTTTTATTTAAAAAAAATTTAAAAATAGAATTTAGAATTTAAAAGTAGGCAAAGATGAGATAACCCTGTTAAAAATTAGTTTAAAAGGTGAAGGGTACCAATCAGCCTCATGTGAGGTTATACAGCCATGTTTTAATTCCTTTTCAGAAGGCCAGGAGAGTGCAAACCTTCTGTGAAGTTTCCGAAAGATGCCCTAATTAATTCATGAGCCACGAGCCAAGTTTAAAAAGAAATCCAGTAATTTATTAGGAGCAACAATCCAGCAATTACTCAGGTGGAGTCAGCTATGACCTCGCGTAATTTACAGGCCCCCAAGACCCTGTCTCCCCCCTCCTCCCTGGGCATATCATAAATCAAATTCTCCAATGGACCACGTTGGTGGGCTGTAAAACCCCCACCCCTCCTGCTGACTCCGGTAACCTAGGATACTATCTGGAGAAAGGCATGTGTGGAATGTCTTTTCAGTTGGGACAGCCCAGCAGTTCCATCAGTTCTCCCCCCCTCCTGCTTACGGAAACTTGAAAGCTTTGCATGTTGACACCTGCCTTACGTCTTGGGGGGGAGGAGAGAATATTCTACAGGGCCGGAGTGATGGCAGAGAAGGCTCTATTCCTAGACCCGGCCAGTCAGAATTATTTTAACTGATGGAGTCTACAACATAACTTCCTTGCTTGACTGGGTAGGATGGGTTGATGTAATGGGCCGAAGACAGTTCCATAGCTTGGCCCCATGCAACCTAGGGCTTTATAGGTAACAACCAACATGTTGAATTGGATCCAGAACAAACCAGTACCCAACACAATTTGCAGAGCAAAGGTGTTTCATGCGCCCTTTTTTGGGCTCCCAGAATTGCTTGCATGACCACATTCTGCACCAGCTGAAGCTTCCAGATACTTTTCAAGGGTAACTCCATGTCCCCCTCAGTCGGTCCAAAAGGATACCATGGTCGATGGTAATGAAAGCTGCTGAGAAATCAAGAACAGAAAGGATGGATTCATTACCTTCATCCCATTCCTGCCAAAGATCATCCATGAGTGCTACCAATGCTGTTTTAGTCCCATATCCTGTCTGAAATCTGACTGAAAAGGGTCCACATAATCCTTTTCCTCTAGGATCATCTGAAGTTGAATACCACCACCTTCTCAACCACCTTCCCTAAAAACAGGAGATGGGTGAAAGTTATCCAGAATGGTAGGGACCAGCAATGTCTTTCTCAGTAGGAGGCACACACTAGCACCTCTTTGAAAGAAGTCAGAAACACGACTTCCGGCTGACATCGCAGCGAGATCGGACATGAGGAGCGGGTCTCCGCGCTCCCATGCTGAGTTCTCCCTGTTGGAGGGCTCCGAAAGGAGCTAAAGCCACCTTGTAGGGGTGGTGAAGTAAAGAGGGGCACCCTGCAGGTTGCGGAGAGCCGCAACTCTCCTGCTTGACCCAGGGCTTCTTCCCTCTCATCCACGACAAAGAGAAGAGGCAGCCATCATGGCTGCCATGAAGCTGGGACAGCCGGGGCAACAAAGAAATGTGCAGGAGCGGTGTAGATGAACAGTGACTGGAGCTGGGTGAGAAGATTCTTTTTTTATTTAGACCCTAACTTTAAAAGAAAAAGAAAAAAAGAAAATCCAGGAAAAGAAACTCTTAGAATTATTTTTTAAAGCTGCAAATAACCATAGAGAGAAAAATCCTAAACCCGAAAGAAAGGAACTAAGGGGAGAAAAGCTAAAGACCTTTTAAAACATAGAAAATTGGACTTTTAACTGGGTAGGGGTTGTTCTGGAAAGGCATTATAAAATGCTGGAACTATCTACTTGAATAGCTGACTTTGCTCCCATAAATTGAATTAAATTTGGATTAATCAATTTGTCAGACTCAAAATGACACTGAAACCTAAGCTGAGGGTGCCATCTACTGGTGAATGGAAAATATACCATACCGGCATTGATGTTTCAAAGCATTAGGGATAGTATGACAAAGAATCACAGAGAGATGAAGAACCTAGTGCAAGGCATAAATGGAAAAATAGAAAATATCCTACAACTGATAATGAAAGAAGATCAAAGAGTCCAGGAAAGAGAGGAGACAACAGAAAGAAAGGAGGAAAAGATACGGTAGAACAGACAAATCAGCAAATAAAGCAAGGAGATAAGAAGGAGAAGACTATAAAGATAATAATGACTGATGAAATAAACCAAGGGAAAAGTATTTTAAGAGATTTAAAAATGGAATCGGAGAAGTGGGAAGATACTTTTGAAAGGGAGATAGGGGCTTGGGTGGACACTCTGGAGACCTGGCAGCTTAGGGGGATAGAGATGGAAGAAATATTCAGACTGAATGGTGAAGACGCAGATGTTAATAGAGACAAAGTTCTAAGAGAGGAGTATGGGAGGCAAGCTAAAAAACAAATAAGAATTGAAGTATTAAAACGGGCAAGAGATGATGGATAGAAAGGAATTATTTTTTTTCTTTTCTTTTTTCTAATATAATGATGGCCTGATTGAAAACTAGAATAGAGGTAGAAATAAGAATGCACGCTTTTATATAAAGCAATAGTTAGATGGAAAGATTGGAGGTTGAAAGATGGTATTATTATGTATGTTTAAATAATATGATGATTGGTACTAGAATGGTGTATTGAAACATTGAATAACCAAATAATGAAGGACTATGTCTTAATATAAACATGTGTATTAACACTAGGATTAGTAATGGTGGCCTGACTAGAAGCTAGAATAGAGGTAGAAATAAGAAATAGGGGGAATATTAGCATATATAATTTTTATATAATAGAATATAAGCAATAACTAGATGGAAAGATTAGAGGCTGAAAGATGGTATTACTATGTACGCTTAAATAATATTATTGGCATTAAAATGGAACACTGAAATGTTGAATGACTACTTTAAAACAAACATGTATATTAATACTAGGATTACATAAATTTGATTAATGTAACAAATATTATTAATATTATTATTGCTACTTGTATCAAAATGAATTATACCCAGAGGCCACACTATTCATGTATTGATATTGATGTATATTTAAAAATAAAACTTAAAAGAAAAAAGAAAAAGAAGTCAGAAACAATCCCTCCAACAAGAATAAATTCACTTTCACTTGGATTCACTCACACAAACCTCCTCAGGGGCATTAATCAGCCAGGAGGGGCAGGGATTTAATATACAGGTGTTTATATTTCATAGGACCCTGTCCAATTCCTCAGAATCAAAGTATTCACAGATAACTGGATAAGTCCATTCACCAGGCATCTCTATAGGAGATCTCTATATACATCTCTATTCATGGTGTCCAACTAGGAATGAATCTGAACGATTTTATCCTTCTAATGCACAGAAAATTCCTTCACAGGACCCTGTAGATGGGCCTCCAGGCTTCCCTTTCCAAGGAGAGGCTGGGTTGACCCTAAACAGGGCAGCTGGATAGAATTCTGTGGATGCAATATGTATAGAGAAATATTGTCACTTTTCCACTCTTACTGCCACGAGGTAAACCTTAATAGGGGCCTTAACTCATGTTTGATCGAGTTTGTTATTTTCCTCCAGCAGCACTTTAAATATCTCTTGACCCTTTTCAGCTCCCTCAACTCCCCTGTAAACCATGGGGAGTAACGAGCGGTAGACTGAGAGAGGTCACATAAGCATGATCCTGTCTAAGACTCCAGCTGACTCCCTCTGCCAGACAGTTGCCAGAGTCTCTGCAGAACTTTGTAGCAGATCAGCAAATATTTCCCTCAGCTCCCTTTTTTCCCATATTGACTTCATCTGGATAGTTTAATGGAGCAGAAATCCTAAACTCAATACATAGCTATTAGTTTTGAATATACAATTTAAAATGATCACTATTTTCATATTTCATAAATACAAAGCTGTGTAAATTAAAGCAGCGTAACTTTCATTATATTCTAGTCTAGAATTGCATTCCTAGAAAATGCTCCAGAACCTTGCCAGTCATACTTGGTTTCTATTCAACATTCTCTTAATGGGGAGATAATTTCTGATAGAAATTTTTCTGTTATAGAAAGAAAATTGTCTGACTTGGTCAGTGAATTCAGATGTTTTTAAGCACTACTGTAGATATTTTGAACAAAGCTAATCTTGACTGAATTCAGTGGGCTAGTGATTCTAGGAAAGTGACCCACCATGGCCCAAATAAATAATCATTTCAGTAATCTTGGAGCCTGAGGAAAGGTCCAAAAGGCAGTTGGAACAGCATATATTCTGTGGGCCACAAGGTTCCCACCCATGCTTGTCCATTATATAAGTTCAGCCAGTGGCGTTAGGATGAAAGCTTGAGTGAAATCATGCTGAGTTTAATGGTTAAGATACTGAACTTGGACCTGGAAATTCAAGTCTTCACTGGGTGATTTATCTCACTTTTTTTTTTGTAGAAATGAAATGACATAATATCCCAGATTTAACAATTGTTGATGAGAAGATAAAGTCTGGATAGGAACACTGCAGTATCTGGAGGCAGCAGAACAGAAAGAGAAAATCACAAAATACAAAGATCTGCAAATAGAAGCAGAACAATTGTGACAAAAGAAAGCAAAGATAGTACCAATAGTAACAGGTACCTTGGAAGCAACCCCAAAACAACTGGAGCATCCCTTGAACACCATTAGCATTGACAAAATCATCACCGGTCAATTGTAAACGGCAGCTTTACTTGGAACAGCTTGATGATGATGATTGTCCATCGTTTTCGAAGAGGACCTTGACATCTAACGGGTTGTGGGCTGTCCACAGTGTGTCCGCAGGTGGCTGGTAAGGCCTATATGGGCACGGAATGTTCTGCCACATCACGTCGGGCAGACGTGTGGGCACCACTATTGCAGCATTTGCAGTTCTGGCTTTGCGGAGTGCACGCTTCTCTTGTGCTATGGTTGTCCTTCTGTCTTCAAATGTCCGGCAGCCTTGGTGGATCAATGTGCGCCATGTTGATCGATCTTGTGCCAGGGTTTCCCAGGAGGTGGTGTTGATATCCAGGGACTTGAGAGAGGCTTTCAGCGTGTCTTTGTATCGCTTCCTTTGTCCCCCGTGCAATTGCTTTCCTTGAGACAGCTCACCATAGAGGAGCTGTTTGGGAATGTGGTGGTCTGGCATCCTTGCAACATGGCCTGCCCAGCATGTCTGGGCTTTAATCAGCAGGGTGTGAACTGATGGCAGGCCTGCTCTGGAGAGGACTTCTGTGTCTGGCACCTTGTCCTGCCACCAGATCCTCAGACGTCTGTGGAGGCAGGTCGTGTGGAAGTGGTTCAATTGCCTAGCGTGCCTCCTGTATACAGTCCAAGTCTCACTGGCATACATCAGGGTAGTTAGCACTACTGCTCGGTAGATTTTGAGCTTTGTAGCAAGGCTTATTCCACGGCGGTCCCACACGTTAGTCAGTAGTCCACCAAATGCAGAGCTTGCCATGGCGATTCTGCAGTTGACCTCGATGTCAATTGTCACTGCACGGGAGAGGGTGCTGCCAAGGTATGTAAATTGGTCCACTGCTTGCAGCTTTTGTCCCCTCACTGTGATGATGGGCTCTTGGTGTTGGGCATTTGGAACTGGCTGGTGCATCACTTCGGTCTTCTTTGTGTTGATGAGGCTGAAGTTGTCCCATGCTGCTGTGAATTTGTCCACACTGTCTTGCATTTCCTGCTCTGATCCAGCATTCAGGGCACAGTTGTCAGCAAAAATGAGGTCTCGTAGCACAGTCTCCTTTATCTTGGTGACAGCCTGGACTCTTCACAGGTTGAACAGTTTCCCATCCGTCCTGTATCTCAGGCTGACTCCCAAGGAACTGTTCTGGAAGGCGTCTGACATAAAAAGAACTGGAGAAAATCACAAATACAAAGATCTGCAAGTAGAAGCAGAACAATTGTGACAAAAGAAAGCAAAGATAGTACCAATAGTAACAGGCACCTTGGAAGCAATCCCAAAACAACTGGAGCGTCCCTTGAACACCATTAGCATTGACAAAATCATCACTGGTCAATTGTAAATGGCAGCTTTACTTGGAACAGCTTACATCCTTTGACGATACCTTTAACACCATCAAACATCACCTGCCTATTCCTGGTCCTTGGGAAGGACTTGATAAGTGGATAAAAATGCCAAATCCAGTCTAAACATTTGACTAACTGAGTGACCGACCAACCATAATAGTAGTAGTTGCTACCCTATGCTCTCAATAGAATAATAAATGCACGAGTGAATGAACATGTGGACCACTGAATGAATGAGAAAGATCTGAAAAAAACTACAAAACCTCAAGCAGCCTGAACATGTTTTAGGCACAGAATACTGTGATGGAGGGACCCAGAAAGGAGTGCAAGGGAGACAGAATACAGTATGCTGATAGAGTGCAACATAGTTTTACTGCATTGGCACATTTTCTTGTAGGCCATATGATGGATATGCCTATGCTAGTAAGGAAGAACATTCCAGCCACACATGCCTACAACCTGATTGTTCTTTTCTCATATATATATGTGAAGATGGGCTGCTCAGTTCATGATTGATTTTGAGATGCAGCCATTAAATTTCCAGCCGTAGATTAAATGCTTTTTGGTTATATGATGGGCCATTCAGAAGTGCAATGTATTATTATGTGTTTCAGTCATTAAAAGCATGCACAGCATAATTTAGCCCTTAGCACAATCTAGCCCTTAGCACATGGCTAATATAAATCATTGCATGGAATGATTCAGAGAGAGCCTGGATGGAACATATCACTCCACTTCTACACAGTGGCTCCTACTGAACATAAGCTACAAAAAGCTGTTTAGGTATGAGTTGCATGAATAGCCAAGGTAAGACATAGTAAAATATAATACAAAAGAGCTGTGTGCATACTTTGTGACTGCTATAATAATTTGCTCTGAGGGCTTTTAAAGAGTTAAAAGTCCAGGACTAAAAAGAGCCCTAGAAATTTTATGACCTCAGAGCAAGTTGAAATCCTAAGTAGTAGAACAGGTTTTGCTAATACATTCAACCCTAAAGGCTATGCTGCTCTCTGCCATGCAATTGTTAACTTTCTGGCAATGTTTCACCTGACCTTCTAACACTGATAGATATCAAAGGCTCAGGTTCTTTTGTTAAACAAGAAATTACTCTTTTGCATTTCTAAGTGTTATTTCTGAAGAGGCCAAATGTATTTTAAATTTGAAGTGGATATATTAGAATCCACAGAGACAGTATCCTATGGATGAAATATGAGTGTTAATAGTATTTACTGATAAAGAGTTGAGAGGCAACAGCTGCATAAAACCAAATCTGAATGGAACTGTATTTTACACCTAAACATTTATTGAAAGAAAGTATGATTGTCAATCCAGGAGGAGGAGGAGACTATTGCTTTTAAACAAATTGTTTCCCATTATTTCTGAACTGAAGAGAATTCTGATTTATATAAAGCTGCTCAGTTGAACAGTCTCTGACTTCAAATCCTGCTTTGTTGGGCAAGACTTGAACATCCACAAACACAGCAGGGAACTCTGCTTTTCTGAAAAGCTCACCGCCTCTTTCTTTAAGGCAGGACAGAAGGATAATTTTGCAGCCATGAGCTGCATGATTTTTGTCTTTGAACAGGAGGGATTCTTCTGGCTGCTGAGGACCACAAGTAGTCTTGGCAGGCTGGAGGGGGCAGGACTTCTCAGGAGAAAACAGGATGAAATCCTTCAGTCCATTTTGTGTGTGTTATGTATTTTGGAGTTCAGAAGGGAAGTTTGGGACAAAATGACTATGTTAAATCTAGCGGGGCTTATTAAATATTATTTTAGTCATATAAAATTTTGCTCTTTCCAATAGGTGGCATGGTCCTAAGAGCTCCAGGAGCAACAGCAATGAGGCAGGAGACTGTATGGAATCACTAGGTTTAAATAACTCACCTCTACTCTAGTGTATGCCAGAAGAGAGGAAGTATATAAAACCAAGATTTCTAGTACCCTGGTTATATTGGTAATTTCAACCATGATTTGTCATTCCTTTGAAAACGGCTTTCTCAGATATCATATGGAAACCTCCAAAGCTATTTTGTTCCAAGAGGCAAGTACAAAAAAATGCTGGATAGTAACAACAAAAAGGAATGCAAATAAATATAGCAGGTAACAAAGAAAAAGAAAAGGTTAAACGTATCGTCCTTTTCTTTATTAAAGTCAAGATTTGTACTCTGTTCTTTTTGGTAGAGTTGTATGTATGGCTATGGGATAATCATAAAACTTCCAAACAACTGCCTATTCTATCCCATTAATTCCATCTGTTAATACACTACAAAACAGATACGTTTGGCCATTGTCTTTCACTATTGTCAATAGTATAGAATGGTCACAGGCATGCTCTTAAGCACAGGGAATAATTGCATTATTTAACCATTCTTTGGGTCTGTACTCAAAACTCTACAACTCTTTGATCAGTATGTGCTGATGTTCAAGTCTAAGCTAGATATTAAAACAGCGTGAGCAAACTTAGTTTGCATTGGTTTCTATAAGGGAGGGGTATAGATGCTGAAGCAATGGTAGAAAGGAGAATTAAAGGGGGAATTCTCATTTCTTTCTATGCATCTGGCTTTGAAATGAACCTTCTCCACACATGGTTATACTCTTATGTAAACAACCCCCCACCCCAAGAAAGGAGCAAGGCAGTATTAACTGATTGGGTCAGGTGATCTCTGCTGCTCAACTATGTTACCTATGATTTCATCAAGGAGAAAGGTTTCATGCAGGTTTGTCATTCTCCCTTTTAGTTTGCCGCCTCCTACCACTTTTCTGGATATTTGAATATTGATGCTGTATGTAGATGCTTATGTGGCTCTGCTTTATATTTAGCTCAGAATTGAGGGTCTTATAGTGGCAGTCCAAAGAGTTTATGTGTCCCAAGACATTAAAAACAATTATTTGCAAAAGAGCAGATTTAAAAGTATTAGTTTCAAATAATGATCCCAAATTCCACCAATGTTTGTGTTCAAGTTTCCCAGTTTTATCACATTCCTCAGCCTGAGGTGCTCCTTTTCCTAAATTTCTTGATACAGTAGTTAATCCAGCAGTAGAAAGCCTCTCTATCAGATAACTGCGCCGAGGTGGCGCAGTGGTTAGAGTGCAGTACTGCAGGCTACTTCAGCTGACTGCTAGCTGCAGTTCGGCGGTTCAAATCTCACCGGCTCAAGGTTGACTCAGCCTTCCATCCTTCCGAGGTGGGTAAAATGAGGACCCAGATTGTTGGGGGCAATATGCTGACTCTGTGAACCGCTTAGAATGGGCTGTAAAGCACTGTAAAGCGGTATATAAGTCTAAGTGCTATTGCTATAACCATCTCTTCAAGTTGTTTTGAATATGTAAGTGGGAAGGATTTAAGGAAATGTATTTTGATAAGCAACTGAGCAAAGGCTTCAGCCCTGGAAGTTTCATGTCCCAAGTTCCTCAAATCACAAGAGTTTTAGGAAATGCAACTTTGAATTTTGACTTGGATGATGTCCCAGCCATGTGATAGCAGTTTCCTAAATGTTTAACCAGTTCTATATGTGTACAGATATACACCCATAAAATCTATTTGCCCATGCAGGGAAAGTCCTGATGAGATCACAATCCTAGCTTTAAATACACAGAGATGTGTATGTTTTATTCGACATCCTGGCCCAAATAAGGGATTAGTACTTTGAAACAACAGAAATTGCTATTATTTCAAGGATTTTGCAGTTGCATTTTGAAAATATCTTACATAAATAATTTCCTTTATAGCATGGACGATTAAAAGATGTACTGATAAAACAATATGATCCACTCATTTTAGCAGAGCTATATGAAGTGGTTGGAAATTTAAAAGATGTTATATTTGAAATAATATTCCACACAAAACTAAAGAAAGTTTTGATTATTAACTATAATATGTGGAATAAAGAATCAGTATATTCAATTTTTTCAAAAACAATAGGACCCTGGTTATTGGATTCCTCAAAATCTTTATTTAATCTTTTATTGGTATCTTCAGGGTGTGTATCAAAATTTGCAATTACGTCCAATCCCTTTTGTATGTGCATGCAACACATTAAGGCATTTACAAGATCTATAAGCTCTGCACCCTTCATATGTGCTTATGTTATCAATATATGTTCAAAAGGTTTGTGGTTGTGTTGTGAAAGTGTGATGCTTCATTATTTGCCTCCCTTTGATTCCCCCATATAGAAGGAAGGCAATTTGGTAATAGTTTCCTTTTAATGAGGCAAAATATCATACTAGTTTTTTAGTTATATGAAATTACATGGGGAGGGAAAACCACAAGCAAGTGGTTAATTGAAATCTAAGGATATAATTGGTGATAGAATCAAGGTGAAGGATCATATTTTAGATTAATCATCTGCCTTGGTCTTCAAAGGCTCATTTCCCAGTATAAATTTAATACAGAATGATAAATGGTGTTCTACAATTATGATGATACCATGGCATGAAATAATAGAAAGGGTACCTTTAAAAAATAAAGGGAACAAAGTGTTTTTAAAAGACCAGACATAACAAAGAAAAAAAAAGCATGTCTTTATGTTGCTTGCTTGGCATTCTCTCCTCCCCCCTTCTCTGTTGATATGCTATTTATTGAAATGTTATCAGTACCTTGAAATACAATTAGGCAAATTATATGCTTCCTGAATGCCTCTTGGCTGCAGCTATTTTGCCTTTCAGGCTTCCCAGTTTTTCTCTCCCCCTCAGCTTACTACAAAGAGGTTTTTTTTAAAAAAAGACAGTTGCTTCTTATGAAAAGCTACATGAGCATAATAAATTAAGACGTCTGAAGCCAAACAAAGAGACCAACTTGAACTCTGACACAGCAGCTTGTAAAACATAAGGCAAATTTAAAATGACCAAGGGTCAATATGGTATGCATAGTAAAATAGAGACAGGGCCAAATATGACTTTAATGATGTTTGCTGAATGACTTTAAGGCTTAGGGGGTTGTTTTGAGTACTGTGTAAAAAATAAATTATAGCAAAACTAGATTTTCACATTACACTCATAGTGCCTTGTTTGGTCAAGCTTTATTCTATCATAAATTATGGTTTACAAGCCACAGTAATTGAGTTTACATGAAACCAAATAAATAGACAGTGAATGTTGTCTACACTCCTTAGAGCTAGGCTGAGATAAAAATGAATAAATACCATTGCCAATGGGAAATTCTCATTATTCTATTAGATTCCTTGGTTACCCGTATTTTTCGGACTGTAAGACGCACCGGTGTATAAGACGCACCAAGATTTCGAAGAGGTAAGTAAGAAAAAAAAGTTTTTGTCCTCCCCGGCCCCCAGGAGCACTCTGCAGGCCTCCCAAAACCTCTGTGCGCCCCGTTTTTTGTAAAAACGGGTGAAAAACGGGCCTGTTTTTGCAAAAAACGGGGTGCGCAGAGGGTTTGGGAACAGGGGTGGGTTCCTCCCAGTTCAGATCGGTTCTCCCGAACCGGTAGCGGCCCACTGGTGACATCATGAGGCGTGCCCACGCGGCGCGGGAGGGAGTGAACCGGCAGCGAGGTAAGTTGGAACCCACCCCTGTTTGGGAGGCCTGCAGAGTGCCTCTGGGGGCTGGGGGAAGGCAAAAATGCCCCCATTTTTGTGAAAAGTGGTTCATTTTTTGCCCGTTTTTCGCAAAAACGGGCGTTTTTTGCTTCCCCCGGCCCCCAGAAGCACTCTGCAGGCCTCCCAAACCCTCTGCGCACCCGGTTTTTTTGCAAAAACAGGCCCATTTTTCACAAAAATGGGATGTGGGGGCGGGCTTCGGGAGGCCAAAAATGGCTGTATTCGATGTATAAGACACACCAACATTTCCACCCTCTTTTAGGGGGGAAAAAGGTGCGTCTTATACTCCGAAAAATACGGTATGTTTGCATGACAGTGAACTACAAATGCTAACCTATGGGTAAACCTTTATCTGCAGTTACATTAAGATGCAGTTTATTGTGTGAGACCAGAAAATTGGATTGAGTAAACTGTAATTCAAAGTAATCACCATGTTGGTTTACATCCATTCCTCACTAAGTTTCCAGTTGCAGATTTAAAAAAAATGGAGAAAGATCTCAACCAAGTCTTTGTTACTTTGGCAAGCTTTTAACACCAATACTAATGAGGAAACCATTATAACCCTTGTGGTTCAGCATGACTCCATAGCCAACCTAATTGGTAGGGTTATTCCAGAGCCTAGAAATAAATAATGTGAAGCAGCAAGCTATGCTTCAAAGTATAGTTCTGGAAAATGATGCAATCACAAGGATGGGACAGTTGTTTAAATAAGGAAATGATCGTAATTCTAATCCAGGCAGTGATCTCAGAAATAGTGGCTCTTCTGCCTTAGCTAAATAAAGAAAAGGTCTAATAGTCAAAGTGAAAGGGCCATAATGTTATTGAAATATCTAAATACAACTTTTGTGAATTCAGAGAATTACAAGAATATTTACAAAGCAACAACTGAAGCAAACTGAATTTAACACCATAATATTTAGCCATAATATTATATTTATCAAAAATTAAACTATTGTAGGTATAATTTCAGATGAAAAAGTATAATTTGTCTTTTGAGGAATTCCAACTAGGAGACAGTGAGTTCTAATTCTGCTTTAGGCATGAAAGCTGGCTGGGTGACTTTGGGCTAGTAGCTCCCTCTCCGCCCAAACTACCTCATAGGTTTGTTGTTGTTTGGAAAATAGGAGGAGGAAGAAGTATTAGGGATGGATGGACGGAGATAGGATAAGTAATAACAAGAGGGGAAAAAATAATTAAAAGTATCTTTTAATATCATCTTCTATATTTTCTCGATTATACAAACTTTGAAAATATCGTACTGCTATATTTTTTCCCTCCTTCTGATAGTGTATCACCCCTCCTTT